>PVJC01021707.1:0-27991 GCA_004026665.1 Murina feae
CCTCCTCTTTCTTTTTTCTCTTCACTTTTATTTCTGTTCTTTTTGCTAATTCCTTTTCTTAGCAGACTGCAGGCCATAAATTTTAGAAATTAGACCTCATTCTTATTTTTTTTTCTATTTTCAGACGTACTCAACTAGAGTCAACAATGACCCACAGCACATGCCAGAAATATTTCCTTTAATTGCAAGTCCTGGTATTTGAAATGGAAAGATCCTTACTATATGCCTCGCTGCGCTCCACAGACTTGATTGTTTCATGCTAGTGTTTTGATGTGTGTGGTAAAGAGCTAGTATCTAGATTCTGGGATGTATAAAGCACACCTACAAATCAATCAGAAGAGGCACAAACACTACAATGGAAAATAGACAGTGGATAAGAATAGGTAATTCACAGCGGAAGTTCCCTGAAATGGCCAATATGTATAACCTTAGAAAAGATAAGCCATTGTTTTTCATTATCAGGGAAATGCAAAATCAAAACAACAGTTAGATACATTTCACATCTACTAGGTGTGGTGTTTCATATTTTTATCACTGGAGCTTAGTAGAGAGTGGTACTCAGTATTTTTCAAATTGTATAGCCTTTGTGGTCATTCTGCATTATGGTTTCTGGGGCATTTTAAATGGTCTCCCCATAATTGAAGAGATGCAAATGAATACAATGAGATCACATTTTTTTTTCATTTATTAGATTGGCAAAAATTTCCAAGCCTCCTAATAATCACATTCTATTTATCTATATGTCTATCTATATATTTTTCTGAACGGTTTGATCGTGGTTGTAGACACGATGGCCTTTCAACTGAATAGTTAAGTATGAATTTCCTAGCAAGGACATTTTCTTACATTCCTATCAGCAGTGTATGAGGGTTCCAATATCTCCACATCCTTATCAACACTTGTTATCTGGCTATTTCATTCTAGTCATCCCAGTGGGTGAGCCAGTAACGTCCCTCTATAGGAAAGGGAAATCCTGGGTCACGTGCTGCATTCTGTTATCAGGTCTTTTCAGCCTCCCTCAGTCTGAACAATGCCACGCTCTTCTCTTAACTTTCATGATCTCCACGTTTTCAAAAAGTCACAGGCCAATTATTTGGAAGAATGTCCTTCAGTTTCGGGTTATCTGATATTTCCTCAGGGTTAGATTTGGATTCTGCATTTTTGGCAGGAATTCCAAAGAAGTGACCTGTGTTTTTCTTACAGTGTATCCAGAGGCACAAGGTGTTGGTTAGTTCCCCAATTGTTATTAGCTTCGGTGATTTCATTAAGGTGGCCTCTTCCAGGTCTCTTCACTGTAAATGTACTATTTTCCTTTTGTAATGAATAAGTGTATTACAGGGACATACTTTGAGACTATGTAACATTCCTGTTTTTCTTCAAACTTCCACTCACTAAACATCCTTGGTGATTCTTGCCTGAAGCAATTAATACAATTATGGTGGTCAAATGATGATTTTTTTTTTGCATGTACAGCTGGGATTTTACTGTGAGGAAGAGCTTTCCTTTCTTCTCCACATATTTATTTATACATTCGTTTTTTGTATCAGTATGAGACTCATGAATTCTTCTTTTAATTTACAGGTTAAAGTCAGTTACTTTATTTGTTAATAAAATAGCTTAGCCCTGCTGGTGTGGCTCGGTGGTTGACTGTTGATTTATGAACCAGGAGATCATGGTTTGATTCCTGATCAGGGCACATGCCCAGGTTGTGGGCTCAATCAGGAGGCAGCCGATCAATGATTCTCTGTCATCATTGATGCTTCTATCTTTCTCTCCCTCTCCGTTCCTCTCTGAAATCAATAAAAATATATTAAAAAAAGAGTTTGTGGTATAATTAACATACCATAAATTTCAGCTGAGATAGTTGTACAATGCTCAAATTGTTCTAGATGTGGCCAGTGGGAGTCCCCTCAAGTTGGCTCCTGTGTCCTTTTGGCATATCTCTATCATCTTTTGAGCATATCTTTCCTTCAGATTACATCAGGATGTTTCAGGCTCATCTTGTACTTTCCCAGTTCTGGTCCTGGAGTCAGCCATCTCCCCCAAGAAGCACTGTTTCCTTTTAGTGAAGAACGGCATCCAGGAAACCAAGATCTGGGCACTAGAAGTACTTACTCCTGTAGTGTGGCCAATTCTAGGCTCTCTCAGTGGACAGAGTTAGGATATATGTGAAATCTCCTATATCTGTACCATATGTAGTGAAACCGTATACACATATGTATGTAAATACATCCACACATCTATCTTATATATCTACTTACATATGAAAATCCATGAATTCCTATTGATATCGATAATACCAATCCCATACTAGGATGTTCATAGCTTTCCCTTTTCTGTATTTTTAACTCCATTCTACAACAGTGAGAAACCTAGTTCTCATTATCCACAAGAATTTTACTTATTTGCTCAATCCTAGGTTACACATTCAATAATTTCAGATTCATGCCCTAGCTGGTTTTGCTCAGTGAATAGAGCGTCAGTCCACGGACTGAAGAATCCCGAGTTCGATTCCAGTCAAGGGCACAGGCCTGGGTTGTGGGCTCAATCCCTAGTAGCGGGCATGCAAGAGGCAGCTGATCAATGGTTCTCATCATTGATGTTTCTATCTTTCTCCCTCTTCCCTCCTCTCTGAAATCAATAAAAATGTGTTTTTTAAAAATAGTTTCAGATTCACTACCTATACAACTATAGAAGACAAATCTACTATCTAGAGGTCAATATTTGTTATAGTGCTTTTTGTCTTTAACCTAATGAATACCATGTTCAAAAGTTACTCGCGTTAGTTCTTTCCATTCCCTTTGAGTGAGGCTGTGTGTAAAATGCAATTAAGATGGAAGGCTGGGGAGGGTTGAGGGAGGAATTAAGAGGTCAACTGAAGGACTTGCATGCATGCATGGGAGCATGATCGATGGACACAAGAAACTGGGGGGTTAGGGAGGAGGGGGGAAGGGCAAGGGGAAAAAATGGAGACCTATCTATCACTTGTTGTAATACTTTAAGCAACAACAAAAAATAAATAAAATAAAATGCAATTAAGGTTCTTCTGTTTCTGATTCTATTCTGTTTTCGGATCCCCCCCCACCCCCATCTTTGTTACTTTTATTTATTTTTTTAGTATGTGAAACATTAACATGGTTTCAAAAGTCAGAACTATTCCAACAGATAAACTCAGTACATTATCATTTTGTCCGTTCCTTCTAGTGTGCTCCCACCCAGTGCCTCTAGGCAACCAGTCTCAAAAGTTGTTGGTTTATTCTTCCTTTGTTTCTTTTTGTAAAGATAAGCAAATATACATGTTTTCTTGTTAATCCTCACCAAGAATATTTTTTCTATTGATTTTTTTAGAGAGACTGGAAGGAAGGAGGGAGAGAGAAACATCAATATGAGCGAGACATATCAACTGGTTGCCTCCTGAACTGCCCTGACTGGGACTGAGGATTGAACCTGTAACCCAGTAAGTGCCCTTGACTAGGAATCTAACCTGCGACCCTTTGGTTGGTGCACAGGCTAATGCTCTAACCACTGATCAACACTGGCCAGAGCACTTATATCGTCTTGGTTTCTACATGAAGGCTTGTATACTATAGATACTATTGTGCATTTTACTTTTTTTTTCACTTAACCATATGTCCTGGAAACCAGTCCTCATCAGTTCATAGTTTTCTTCCATTGCTGTGTAGGATTCTATTGTGTGAATGTATCACAGTTTATTCGACCACTGCCTACGCCTAGGAACTGACATTGTTGCCTTCCCCCCACCCCACCTCCCAATTATCAGCCAAGCTACAATGAATAAACTTGTGCATATGTATTTTCACATTGTTGGAAGTTTATCTTTTGGGCAAATTGCCAGAAATGGAATTGCTGGGACAAAAGAGAAACACATACTCATTTTTGTTAGATGACAAATTCCCTTCCATTGGGGTTATAAAAAGGACATTTTAAAAAAGCACAAAGAAGAAAAGCTGCTATTCATAAGAAAAACCAAACAGTCTTTCTTGCTGCCATTTAATAGTCCATGTTGGTTTTAAGATTGAGGGATTTAACTTTAAAAAGACTGGTTTTTACAGAGTGATTAAATGTCACCAACATAGTTGGAACCTCTGTCGGTGGTTACACCCTCCCCACAACAATCTAATTCTGCCATCAGAATCGCCCATTTCACAGAGGCAGCAACTGAGGTCACATATAATAAGCCACACGAGGGGCCACCTATGGACCAGTATCTGTGATTCAAACCTTGTCTGTCTGGGCTACAAGCGATTTTAGAGAGTAAGCCTTTGTTGTTGTTGTTGTTTTGTGGGATCCCAGGTTTCCCAGAAAATCTGATCCAAGTTCTCTCATTAGAGAAAGAGAACCTGGCCTCCCAGTCACAGCTAGACCTTGGTGTCATCCTGTTGAACATGAACAATTGTATAGAGTCTATACTATAGACCATCGCTTCAGACAAGACCACTCTGCGACTGGGATAGATTGAGATAAAAGCAAGATCACTCCATAACCACATCTGAATACAGACAGAACAGGAGCACTGTTCAAGTCACACAGATGACCATCTGAGTCTACCACACAGAACTTATCTGTAATCGTCCAGAGGCATAAACCTTCTTTAGAAAGATCCTTTTTCAATGTTAGAAACCAATGCTTGATGAATACACACCTACACAACAGCTTTGGAGCAGAGCCATAGTGACAGGCTGACAGCTGGACAGATAGGTCTCTCAGAGGAAGGAAGCAGAAGAGCCTAGAGCTCTGACATGCCTGGGAGGGCCATCTGCCTTAAATGGAGACCTAAGATGGGAAGGAGCTTTTTCTTTCCTCCTGCGCTGTCTTTGTGCCGTTAGGTCCGCTGCGTACTTGGAAGTCTCCCTGGAGAGACCTCCTGGTCCTTTTCTCACGCTGCCCTAAATTCTACCATCAGATTAATCTCACCATTTCCAGTGAGGCTTTGCCTTCTTCCACAAACATGTTGAACCACGTCTGGGAGACACTGACATTTTACCATAAGCTACCTTCTAATCTGTCACAGGAGGCAGAATTTCTGGTGGCTGAGAGAGATGACGTAACTTTACTGCATAAACCTGGGTTTGTCCAAACGCTGGGCCGAGAGGGACCAAGGCTGCCAGTGATTACTGTAGTAGGCAGGCATTCCTTTTGTCAACTCAGCACCCCTGGCTCTTCTATTAAACACCACCCTCCATTTTCTTTCGGTGACACACCTCACCTCACATGTAGTTCTTATGGGATTAACTCCCCCCAAGCCCTTTCCAAAGCTCTAGGAGTGGACCCTTGACTAGCAGAGTCTATCACAGCAATCTGTCATCCTGTCCATTGAGCCAGGAGTGGGGATGTGACCCAAGCCCAACCACATGACCTGGAAAGCTGGCACTGCAGGGAAACAGGTGTTTCTGTACTTCGGGGCTCCTAGCTGTTCAAGTGAAGGTGAGGTGGCCCAATATGATGGGCAGCCATCACATGAGAAGAGCCTGTTCAGGGTGAAGCTGTCAAAAAGTAGAACCCATTTCCAGTGAGAGGTAGGGTTCTTAGATGCGGGGTGCATACCCCATGCTCACTCTGCCTTGGTCTCTTCAGTTACCTAAGTCTCTTTGCCTCCAGCTGGTTTAACCTGTGCTTCTGTCACTTACAACCCCCAAATCCCTGAAGAATACATCCACCTTCCCACCTTCGCATGCCCCAGTGGAGTTATTTGCTCATCTTATTTATTTATTTATTTAATTTGCTCATTTTAAATGTTGGTCCTCTGAGGTCAGAGAAATGGCACAGCCAGGAGTCAGTTCCAAGGGCTGGATGGGACCCCTCAGGCCTTGAATCCACCCCTCTTGTACCTACAAGTTTCTCAGGCAGGCCTGGACCAAAATCTCTTCCTCACCAGCCAAGAAACTTGGAAACATGGGCTCCTGGCCAGCTCTGCCTTTCAACCTATTTAGGTGACTTCTGGTGGTTTGGAGGGGAGTGCCTTCCGCCTACTTGTCTTCTCTGGTTTGTCTCCACAAGCAGGGCCTGGCTTGGGAGAGCTTCAGCTTCCAGCTGGTATGCTCTTGGAGACCATCTGTTTTTCCCTAAAAGGTGGCTGCAAAGTCCTCAGCAATTCCCAGCTCTAAAGTGCAGATGGAGAAACCAAGGCCGTTAGAAATGACTTCCTCCAGGGCACTACAGAGTTACCTGTAAGGAATTCACTTTTCCTTATGCTCCTCCCCTTTTGTCCTCCAGGTCCCAGGATCCCCTGAGTGGAAGTATGGGAGTGCCAGAGAGAGCAGGCCAGGCATCACCTTACTGGCCAGGGACCTGATCTGCGCCCCCCCCCCACCCCCCCGCATCCATCAGCCAGGAAGCAGTTGCTGGGTGTCTTTGCCAAGGATGGAGTAATTGGCTCCTCCTGGGCCAGCATCTGGAAGGAGTCCCAAGCATCCTTTCCCAGATGTCTGCCACTGGAAATTCTGCAAAGTGAACAGACCTAATGACTGACAGTTGGTATTTATTGAGAGCTTACTATATACTGAGCTATGTAAAGAGATTTACATCCACCATGTCATTTAATCTCCTCCACACCACTGTCAGGCAGGAACCATATTACATGTATTTTATTGATAAGGAAACTGAGGAGGCCCAGCAGTAGAAACAACCCACCCGAGAATAAAGCCCCTCCTACAGGTGTCACCAGCAGTGTCTAGGATGGCCACGGGGCATTTCAGCACCTGCATGTCCTAAATAAACCCACCCAAACTGCCACTGGGTGTGGGCAGCTGAGTGTGTCTTGGAGCTGAATTAAGGCACAGAACAAAGGGTGGGAACCAATGTGGGAGGCCAAAGGGGTCATTCCACACCCTCAGAGTGGGGATGTGTCACAGCTCCCCAGTACACATCCTGTGCAAAGCACAATCCCCTCCCTCCAGGAGCAGGGCAGAGCCCAGAATGGTCTGGATTAAGTTCTGTCTCCCAGTCCCAGCCCCTGAGAGTCACTTGAAGCAAGTCTCCTTCTGAGTGACCTCAGCTATACTATGAGCTGGTAGAGGCAGCTAAGGGATAACTTCCAAAATGATAATATCACTGCTCATACAAATACAAAATGAACATGCATCAAAGATCTTTTATTAATGAAAGAGCTGGTAAGATACTATCAATTCTTGAAGGAAAATCTGCAGAACAGATACATGTATAGGCTACCATGATACTGAAATGAATTTGCCAGTAAGTGCACTAGAATACTTATAATCGTCTTTTTTACAGGGCAGAATAAAATGTATCTTGGCAGGACCAAATGCATTTGCATGTTTACGAGTGGGAATTGTCAGCCCTGCTCGTGTTAACTCTTGTCTGTACAGGCCTAGAGACAGATGAGCTGGGTTGGCTATACATCAGCATTCCACTGACGGGGCACCTGGGGCTAGTTCTGTCCATTAAAAACCTTTCAGTCTTTCCCGACAACGCATAGGACTGGTCTAGACAATGGCTGAGACTTTTCCGGCTCAGAGGCACCCTGGGCTGAGGCGTGCCTAGCCCTCAGACTGTGACCACTTTCTGACTCATCTCCTGACTTCTTTGCCTTTAAAGACCTGCATGCTGAGGGACGCCACTAGCTTGCTCACATGCTTTGGTGAACTTCAGAAAAAGAGGCCCCTTCCTCTTGATGGGTGCAGCCCTAAGTCAGAACACAGGGATGCAAGAGGGCCCAGGCTGCGTTTCTGTCCCTGCTCTCCTCCTGGGCCAGGCATTCTTTGTCAGGGCACAGTCTGGGCAACTGTGCACAGTGGCCTGCTGCTGCCAGACATTCACAGTCAGCAGTGCCCCCCCCCCCCCGCAAGGGGGAGGATCTAAAAAAAATTCATCGGTTTGAGGTGGGGCCACAGGTAGGTACTGACACTGCAGCTGAGGGGATTTGAGGGTGGAAGCTAGGCAGGGCTGGGGTGCTGAGACTGGAAGGAGAGACCCCTCTGCCCTCTCCAAACTTGCTCTACCTCTGAATCAGACTTGGAATTCAGGAGCAGCAGTCACTCCTTGTTCAACCAGAGCTTGTGTCTCCCCTGCAGCACCCCAGTGGGTTGATGGGAGACTGGGGTTAGTGGTAGAGGTGGCCCTGCAGCCCATCTCTAAGCGTTGCTCCGGGGGAAGCAGGATGTGAGGACTCAGAGGTGGCAGAGGAGCAGGAGGGAGCCCGATCTTGGGGAGTAGCCACCTGTCTGCTCACTACTTGTGAGCTACTCTTTTAAAATATCTTTTTACAGCGAGGAAGTGAGAGGGATAGAGAGCTAGAAACATCGATCAGCTGCCTCTTGCACACCTCCTACTAGGGATGTGCCCACAACCAAGGTACATGCCCTTGACCGGAATCGAACCTGGGACCCTTGAGTTCGCAGGCCAACGCTCTATCCATTGAGCCAAACCGGTTAGGGCTGTGAGCTACTCTTTTAGGTTAAATGTTCCCTGGGCCTGGGCTGCAGACAGGCGAGCTATTTGGCAGTAAAGAATACTGAGGCCTAGAAAGGGCAGGTGGCTTACCCTAGGCCTCTGTGGCCCATGGAATCTTCTTAAGTGTAGGCTTAAGAGAGACAATTCCCCTGCTACCAACCCACATTCATCTCTGGGACCCTTTCAGGCCTGGACACTTGGTCTCCTACAAAAGTGACGAGAGAGCCACAAGCAGCTTCCTGACCCAACAAACTGCTGTCCCACTTTCAGGCCTTTGCCTTCTGAGTTTTGCTTGGCTTGACTTCTGTCTCCCTACTACCATACCTGCGTGTCCAGGCTCCCCATCCCCTTGCTATGGGCTCCCCTCCCTCCACCCCTGCCTCCCAGGAAGCCTGACAAGAGGCTCTTCTCCCTGCTCTGAGCAGTTTCCTGGCACCCTCTGCATCATATCATGGTGACTTACAAGCATTGCTCATCGCTCCTGGAGTCTGGAGGCTGGCCACATTGCCTCTGGGTTGCAACAGAGCCCAGTGCAGTGCTCAAGTCAGGAGCACAGTGTTGAATGAAGAAAGGGGCATTTCCCAAGCTCCACTTTTGTCCCAAGTATCAAGGTTTGAGAAAAGGAAAGTGGTCCCGACTTCCACTCCTCTGGCTCTGTGGGAAGCTGGATTCCTAGAAGGAAATGCATTCCTTGGTTTTCCTTACTGTCCCAGCCAGGTGTAGGTGGAAGTAAAGCTACACACTCATCCCCCCAAACAGCCACACATGCATGCACAGATGCCATATGTAGGCCCCCAAGGAGACATGGGCACAGACACCAAGATCCAAGCCCACAGATAGGCATGTCTGAATGCATGGCCATACCCATGCATGGGCCCCTGGGGATACACACCACCCATGCCCTGACCCAGGCCCATGGCCACACCTGAAACCATGCACACACACATGTATGGGCACCCAGAGTTACACATGCATAGAGATGGAGGCCCAGGCCTATGCACACACCTGTACCCGTCTATACATAAACATTCATATGGGTTCCATGTGCACAAGCACCCAGACCCAGGCCCATGGACAAATATGCACTTGTGTGCACACATACATTTATGAGCACCTAGAGGTACATGTACACAGGTGCCCAGACCTGAACCCATGGGTACACATGCACTCTGCACACACATTCATGGCTGCTCAGAGGTCCCTGTGCAAAGACACCATGGTCCAGACTACTGGATGCTTGTGCATTCATCCACACACATGTATGCTTTCATGAGCTCCCCAGGGACATGAAAATACCTATAGAAATACCTGCACCCATGCCCAGGCACAGGCTCTGAAGAGTACATGTGTACAATCCCAGGCTCAGCCATGTGTGCACCTGTTCCCTCACATCTTTCCCTTCAACTAGACAAAGAAGATCTGCCAAATTTTCCCTTCTTTCACTTAAATGCCTGTTTCCCTCACACATGGTCAAGATACCTTGGAGTCAGGTCTGAAACTGAGAGGCAATGTGTTAGTCTGCTCAGGCTGCCATAACAAAATCCTACAGACTGAGTGGCTTTAACAACAAACATTTATTTCCTCATTGTCCTGGAGGCTGGAATTCCAAGATCAAGATGCCATCAGGGTTGGTTTCTGGTGAGGGCTCTCTTCCAAGATTGCAGACGGCCACCTTTCAACTGTCTTCACATGGCCTTTCCTCTGTGCATGTGTGTGAGGAAAGAGCACACTGGTGTCTCTTCCTCTTCTTATAATGTCACTAGTTTGATCAGATTAGGGGATAGATACTCTTATGACATCACTTAACCTTTATTACCTCCTTAAAAGCTTATCTCCAAATGCAGCCACATTGGGGGTTAGTTACGGCCTAACATATGAGTTTTGAGAGGACACAGTTCAGTTCCTAACAGTCAACAAACAAAACACTACCTTTAAAAAAAAACTTCACCTGAGGACACTCCCTCCATTGATTTTCAGAGAGAGTGGAAAGGAAGGAGGAGTAGGGGGAAAGAGAAAAACATTGATGTGAGAGGCACATCAATTGGTTGCCTCCTGCACCCACTGACCAGGGTGGGGGATCGAACCTACAACCTGAGACCTTTACGTGCATAGGCCAACACTCCAACCACTGAGCAACACCAGCCAGGGTAACAAACCCCCACCTTGAAGAACTCCAGGATGCTCAAGGCGTCTCCTTTTCCTTAGGTGCATTCCTGAGACATGTCTGTGCAGACAGCACACAGAGAGGAGAAATCACAACAGGCAGGATCACAGCCCTCTTGTACATATAGAATTCTTTATTGCTTGCAAAGTATTGCACTTAAAAAAGGTCATGTTTATGGAGGTATATTTTACATACAGTAAACTTTTCCCTTTGTAGCATACAGTTCTCTGAGGCTTGACAAACAAAAATAGTTGGTTAACTGCCACCACAAATAGGACATAGAACAGTTCTCTCACTTCAAAGTACTTATTTTTCTTCATCTGAGGATATGTTTATATGGAGGAGGAGGAGGAGGAGGAGGGGGGGGAGGAAAGACTGTTGTAGACACCGATGTGGGTTGAGAATGACTAGGGTGTGGTACCCCTTAGGTTACAAAGACTGGGGAATGGACACTCATTGTTGTTTACAGTTTGAAGAATTGACAAACCTGTGGTCAAACTGACTGGGGCATGTATACTTTTAGGGTGACACAGACTGAGTTATGAACAACCTGGGGCCACACACAATGGAAAGTAGTCATTCCTGTCACCACAGACTGGGGTGGAAACACTCCAGGAGCCACTCAGACTAAAGCACTCCACTGAGGACACACGGTCTGAGGTCACATGTACCTCTGTGGGCAAACTAACTCTGGTATGGGAAGTTCTGAAGTCACACAGAGCGGTGTGGACACTCCTGGAGTCACAGTCAGGGCTGGGCAGATGAAGAGGGGTGCTCCTGAGGTCACAGACGGCCTGGGCCAGACGTCCCTCCTGGACCACACACACATGGGAGTGTAGACACCACTGGGTCACACAGACTGCAGATTAGACATTGCTCCTGTCACAGACGGGGGCAGAACTAGGGACATACAGCCTGAGGTGAGTACACTCTCAGGGTTAAGAATGCTGTGTTGATGTTCCTGGAAATTGAGATGTGAACACTCCTGAGGTGACAGAGACGGGAATGTGCACACTCCTGGGACCTCATAGACTAGTGTTGACACTGCTGGATTCTTATAGTCATGGGCATGGATACTCCCATGGTCACAGAGCCTTTATTTTTAAAGGGACATATTTTTAAAATATATTTTATTGATTTTTTACAGAGAGGAAGGGAGAGGAATAGAGAGTTAGAAACATCGATGAGAAACATCGATCAGCTGCCTCCTGCACACTCCATACTGGGTATGTGCCTGCAACCAAGGTATATGCCCTTGATCGGAATCGAACCTGGAACCCTTGAGTCCGCAGGCCGACGCTCTATCCACTGAGCCAAACGGTTAGGGCTGGACCTCTTTTTAAAAAAAAAATTAAATCTTTATTGTTGAAAGTATTACATATGTTCCCTTTTCCCCCATTGACCCCTTTTAGCACCCCTTCTTGCCCCAGGCCTTCACCACCCTATTGTCTGTGTCCATGGGTTACGCATATATGCATACAAGGTATTTGGCTGATCTCTTTCCACCCACCCACCCACCCTCCCTTGCCTTCCCTCTGAGGTTCTACATTCTGTTCTATGCTTCTATGTCTCTGGATCTATTTTGTTCATTATATTCCACATATGAGTGAGATCATGTGATATTGTCTTTCTCTCACTGGCTTATTTTGCTTAACATAATACTCTCTAGGTCTGCTCTGTGGACCTATTAAAAGAATATTTTAAAAAGCATATACATGCAGCCCTGGCCAGTGTGATCAGTGGTTAAAGTGTCCACCTGCTCACCAATGGGTTGCGGGTTTGATTCCTGGTCTTGGTTGGGGCATGTGCAGGAGGCAACCAATTAATGTGTCTCTCTCACATTGATGTTTCTCTCCCTTTTCCCCCTCCCTCTTTCCCTTCCACTCTCTCTAAAAATCAATGGAAAAATAGCCTTGGGTGAGAATTCACACACACACATGCATACACACACACAAAGCATGCACATGCAAAAACACACTCAGATACAAAGGATTACTATGAAACCGATTGAATAGTACAGGGGTTCCTCAAAAAGTTAAATAGAACTACCATATGATCCAGGAATCCCACTTCTTGTATTTATCCAAAGGAGATGAAAACAATATCTCAAAGAGATATCTGCACCTCTATTTTCACAGCAGCATTATTCAAAACAGACAAGATATGGAAACAACCTATGTCTGTCGATGGATGGATTAATACAGAAAATGTAGTGTATGCATACAATGAGATATTAAAGCTGCATGTATGCCAATTCCACTCCTAAGAACTGAATGCTAGAACATACAGCCATAAAAAATGAAATCCTGCCATTGTGACAATATGGATGGACGTTGAGGGTTAGGATTAGGGAGCTAAGTCAGACAAAGACCAAAACTAGGTGATTTCATTTATATGTGGAATCTTTAAGAAATTAACTCAGAGAAAGAGACCACATTGGTGGTTGCCAGAGGTGAGGGTGGGGTAAGAGACATGGGTGAATGGTTAAAAGGTACAAACTTCCAGTTATAAATAAGTCATGTGGATGTAATGTATAGCATGATGATTATAGTTAATAATATGGTATTGTGCTCAGCCAGTGCGGCTCAGAGGTTGAATGCTGGCCCATGAACCAGGAGGTCACAGTTCGATTCCTGGTCAGGGCACATGCCTGGGTTGTCAGCTTGATCCCCAGTGTGGGGCGTGCAGGAGGCAGCCAATTCATGATTCTTTCTCATCATTGATGTTTCTATCTCTCTGTCTCCCTTCCTTTGAAATAAAAAGGGAACATATTAAAATAATAATATGGTATTATGTATTTGAAAGTTGCCAAGAGAGATCTGAAAAATACCCATCAGAGGAAAAAAATTTAACTATGTGAGGTGACATTTCACAATATACTATGTGCTGAACATTTCACAATATGCATACATATCAAATCATTATGTTGCACACCTTAAACTCATATGTCAATTATATCTCAATGAAACTGGAAAAATTATGACCATCCATATTAATTTTAATTCTCACCTGAGGATATTTTTTCCATTGCTTTTCAGAGTGGGAGAAACATCAATATAAGACAAAAACATCAACTGGCTGCCTCCCACATGCACCCCAACTGGGGGTGGGGAGTGAACCTGCAACCCAGATATATGCCCTGTGGTCTCTGGTCAATGCTAACCACTGTACCACACCGGCCAGGGCTGCCGTCTATATTAAAATGAAACAACATTGGGATGTAATAATATACGGCATTTTTATTAGTAAATCAAATGATAAGATATCCCATGATTCCAATTAGTGACAAACGTGAACACTATTTCACGATGCCCGTACAACCCTACCATAAAAATGAACTGATTTGATTTGGTTTGTCAGGAAAGTTGCAGGCACTGCTTTTATAGCCATGATTTACTGCTAGAAATTCACATGTGGGAATAAAGCTAAATTTTAGTTATGTTAGTGAAAATAAAGATGTACTATTTTCTGCCATCATATTCATGGATACCCCTGGGAAGATTCAGAGAAGAGGCAAGATTTCAGTCAAGAACCCCTTCTGTGGTTCAAACGAACTTTCCATGATGTTTCTTTCCTGGCTGTGTTCACCGTGGTCATTGCAAATTCCCACTCGAAGCTTGTGTTCAGGACCCAGTGATGAGATATTTGAAAAACAAGTTCATGAACACAAGTTCTGGTTCTCCTGACAGCAAACAGCTTCCAAGTTGTTGCAGACTGCCAGCTATTAAAAGGTTAAAGAAAAAGTTTTAAACAAAAATGCATTTCCTCACTTTCTTCTACTTAATCATTGTTCACCTTGGCTACTAACATTTTTGTGAAGTCTCCTCCCTACTTTTATTATTCTATTTTTAAAAATACGTCTTTAGCCCTGACCGGTTTGGCTCAGTGGATAGGGCGTCGGCCTGGGGACTGAAAGGTTCTGGGTTCAGTTTCGGTCAAGGGCATGTACCTTGGTTGCAGCACATCCCCAGTAGGAGGTGTGTAGGAGGCAGCTGATCCATGTTTCTAACTCTCTATCCCTCTCCCTTCCTCTCTGCAAAAAATCAATAAAATATATTTAAAAAATAAAATAAAATAAAATACGTCTTTATTGATTTCAGAGAGGAAGGGAGAGGGAGGGAGAGACAGAAACATCAGTGAGAGAGAATCATTGATTGGCTGCCTCTTGCACTCCCCCTACTGGGGGTTGAGCCCACAACCCAGGCATGTGCCCTTGATGGGAATTGAATCTGGGACTCTTAAGTCTGCAGGCTGATGCTCTATTCACTGAGCCAAACACGCTAGGGCTCCTCCCTACTTTTATTATAAACAGTGACATACAGAAAAATGCATAAAACATATATATGTTTCATTTAATGAGTAATAATAGGGCCTTATTTCATATAATTGTAGGATGTTCATTCTCATTGCCAATAATGCTTCGCTGTGAATAAATCATAATTTAATAAGCCATTCTTTTTATTTTTTATTTTAATTGGTTTCAGACAGGGAGAGATAGCAATATCAGTGATGAAAGAGAATCATTGATTGGCTGCTTTCTGCATGGCCTCTACTGGGGATGGAGCCCGAAACTCAGGCATGTGCTTTGAATGGGAATCAAACCAGTGACCTTTTGCTTCCTGGGTCGATGCTCAATCACTGAGCCATACCCGGCCGGGCTAATGATCCATTCTTCAGTTGATGGATGTTTGCACTGTTTCTAGTCCAGGGGTACTACAAATAGTGCCAGCTAGGAAATTTTAGTACTTATTTATAAGCCATTGTCAGAAAGGGGTGTCCCTTAACTTGAGGGCCTCAGGATGCGAAACTCCGGCACTGACAGGTTTGGCCCACTCTGCTACAGGTAAACTGGCCCCTCACTGCTCCCAGGCACACTAGGCACAGTTCCACCTCAGGGCCATTGCATTTGCTATTTCCTCTCCCTGGAATGTTCTCCCTAGATAGATACATGGATTCCCTCCCTCATCTCCTTCAGGTCTCCGCTCAGACATCACCTCAGGGAGGCCTTCCATGCCAGCACTTTTAGAAAGAGCACACTGCCACCCCAGAATTCCTGATTCTCTTTACCCTACTTTGTTTAAACTTTTTTCATATCCAATATTTTAAAAATATACACATTTTTTATTGATTTCAGAGAGGAAAGGAGAGGGAGAGACAGAAACATCAATGATGAGAGAAAAGCATTGATTGGCTGCATCCTGCACGCCCCCCACTGGGGATCTAGCACAAAACCTGAGCATGTGCCCTGACAGGTAATCTAATCGAGCATTGGTTCAGGGGCCAATGCTCAACTACTGAGCAACATCGACCGGGCCAATATTATTTTTACATATTATGCATAAGATACTAGAGGCCTGATGCATGAAATTTATGCAAGAGTAGGCCTTCCTTCTCCTGGCTGCCGGCACCAGTTTCCCTCCAGCACCCGGGACCTAGGCTTCCCACTAACTGCCAGCAGCCACCTGGGACTCAGGCTTCCGTCACAGCCCCAGTTTTGTCCGGAAGGTCATCTGGAAGGACATCCGGTCTAATTAGCATATTATACTTTTATTGTTATAGATATGTCTATATAAAACACATTATATTACAACGCAAGCTATATAAATACATAGTGAAATGCAAGCTATAAATGTGTATATATGTGTGTGTGTGTGTTGCAGGGCAACTCCAGCATTCAGACCATTTTATTTGTTACCTCTTTCCCAATCTAGAAGCTCTACCATGGCCATGGTATTTCCCTGTTTTCCCCACTCTACCTCCAAACCTAGAACAATGCCCAGCACACAGTACAGGCTTAATAATGTTTACCAAATGCCTCAATATGTAAATGTGTAAAATGCTTAAAGCAGTTCCTGACATACAATTTCAGATGCTTAGTAAAGGTTGATTGAAATCTTATCAGTTGATGGGAAAATGTCAAAGGTGAAATTTTACTGATGTTTTTCTTCAAGGTGTCCTTTACTCAAACTCTTAGATAAAAAGGCAGAGTTACCTTGATGTGTTAAGCTGAACAATTCATTCCAATGTCTTCCACCTACTCAAGAAAAAGAAAAGAGTGTCAGATGTTTGGCTAAGCTTTTCCATTCATTATAGTTGGTTTTACCCATTGAATGTTACAGCTATTGGGAGGCAGGGAAGAGAATTTTGACCCCAGAAGCCACATGATTTGGGGACAGAAAGAGGAGTACTGGGAGGGGTCACTATGGGTACAGAGAAAGGGCACAGCAGTGCTCTGGGCCATGTTTCCAGACCTCAGAGGCTATCAGGGTGTGGCGCTGTGGGGCAGCCAGGGGCAGGGGCAATGTTTTCATTGTGTTGATGGGGCAGTCCTGGGAGCGGATCTCCTTGGCCAGCCGCCCCTTCTTCTTCAACTTGCAGGCTTCCTGGTATGGTGGTGAGATGGGGGGCTGTGTGGGTGGCGTGTATTTGTACTCTGAGCCATCCTCCAGCTGCAGGGACACAGTGGGAAAGATGGTGAGGACCTGGGAACTTAGGAGAGCACCCCCCCTCCATCTGCCTGCTGTCAGTTGGGCACTCACGTCCAGTGGGTAACTGCGGTCCGAATCATAGGAGCTCAGGTCCCCACAGGCCACAAATGGCACAATGATGCGGGTGGGCCCATCTAATTGGTTGAGATCTGGATCTGACAAGCAGGAAGAAATAAGACAGGACAAGGACAAGGCTGGGATGCCTGGGATCAGTCATGAATTGGGCTGAAGCATGGGTACCGAGGCCTCCCCATTTATCCACCAGCTATTCTCACACTCCTCCACCGGAAATCCTTTATTTGGTTCAGATCACTTTCTCAGGGAGGCCCTCCATGATCACCTCTCTAAAATATCAGGCCCAGCCATGGCCAGTGTGGCTCAGTGGATAGAGTGTTGGCCTGTGGAGAAAGGTCCCAGGTTCAATTCCAGTCAAGGGCATCTACTGTGGTTGCAGGCACATCCCCAGTGGGGGTTGTGCAGGAGGCAGCTGATCAATGTTTCTCTCTCATCGATGTTTCTGACTCTCTGTCCCTCTCCCTTCCTTTCTGCAAAAAAACAATAAGATATATTAAAATAAATAAAAAAATCAGGCCCATTGCTTTTATTCACACTGCACTTTTATGTCTATCTGCCTTTCTTTTTAAAAAAATATATTTTATTGATTTTTTACAGAGAGAAAGGGAGAACGATAGTCAGAAACATCAATGAGAGAGAAACATCGATCAGCTGCCTCCCGCAACCCCCCACTGGGGATGTGCCCGCAACCAAGGTACATGCCCTTGACCAGAATTGAACCTGGGACCCTTCAGTCCGCAGGTCGACACTCTATCCACTGAGCCAAATCGGTCAGGGCTCTATCTGCCTTTCTATCATATACAGCTTGAACCTTGTCTCAATCATGCTTGCTACATGAGCAGGCTCTGTGCCCTTTCCCAGCTGGTGAGCCCAACTGGTGTGGCTCAGTGGTTGAGCATCAACTATGAACCAGGAGGTCATAGTTCGATTCCTGGTCAGGGCACATCCCCGGGTTGCAGGCACAGTCCCCAGTAGGCGGTGAGCAGGAGGCGGCTGCTCAATATTTCTCTCTCATCAATGTTTCTATCTCTGTATCCCTCTCCCTGCCTCTCTCTCTAAAAAAAAAAAAATAGCCAGGCGTAAGAACCTCATGGGGCAAAATTCCCACACGGGTAGGGTTTCCACATGCAGATGTGACCGAATCTTCCTAGGCTATAATCTCCTTAGGTGGGTGTCTCGACTGGGGCAGAGCTCAACCTTCCTGGGGCAGAATCTCACCAGGTCCAAGAGTAATTATCACTAGAGGACTGGGCTGCAGATCCTCCTGGGATATAATATCCACATGGTGTGGGGAGGGGATTTCCACTACAGGGTGGGGCTGAGACTCTAGGGACAGAATTCCCATTAGGAACAGACTCTCTACCAGGGGTGAAGCTGAGAGTCCTCCTGAGACACAAATTCCAAAGGGGACAGTCTCCCCAGGGACTAGCACAAGGCTCTGGCTCTCACCGTAAGAGTGGTCCAGCAGGGGTTTGGTCAGGTCTGGCAGGAAGCCCTCAGGGGGGTCATAACCCTGACAGACAGCGAAGGCCTCTGTGGGTGAAAAGTAGAGTGATGGGCGACTTTGATCTCCACCTCAGGGCAGGACATGTTCCTGAGATGGCACTGACTGCCCAGCCCTTCCACCCCACTGACCGATGCTGGAGTTCCGGCTGCTCCTAGGCTTGGCACAGAGCACGTTGGAAAAGAAGACACGAAGCTGACTGTAGATCAATGTCACATCCCGGCCTCGGAAGATCTGCAGGGTGGAGAGGCAGAGATGGAGGCGTAAGGGCGATCCTCAGGGACCCATCTCTGTGCCCCACTAGGTTTCCCAAGGCTTACCTTGGCTACAAAGCAGCCCCCGGGCTTCAAGACATGTGTAGCAATGTTCAGAGCCTGTGGACAGGGCAGATAGCTAAGGCTGAGGCAGAGATAGCCAGGAGGGGGCCAAAATGAGGCAAGGGCAGCCAGGGTTACTCACGGCTAGGAGAAGCTGGGCCTGCATATACTCATCAACATCATGGAGGCCAGTTACTGTGGCAAGAGGAACAGCATTAGGGGGGGGGGGAGCTATCCAGTTCTAGCTATCTTCTTGTCCCAGAGAGGTTAGAACGCTAAAAACATTTCCCAGGCTCTCTTATTGCTAAGGTTCTGCATGCAAATTAATATCTTTCAACTAGATGCACATTCTGAGCTCCTAACCCCTAGGAGCTCATTTTAATTCTCAAAACAACCTTATTTGCAATTCTCTTTATCATCAATTTTTACCTCCAGCTCAGATTTTTAAACTCCAGACTCAGATCAGAGTTGTCATCTCAGACTTGAGCTGTCAAAAACCAAACTCTTGCCCTTCCTGCCCAAACCTGTTCATCTCACCATCTTCCCTTGTCTCATCTGATCCTGCCAGTTGTTCAGACCAAAAACCTTCATTACTTTTGACAAGCTCCATTCTCTCCTCACACCCATATTCAACCCATTTGCAAATCCTGTCGGCCCTACTTTCAAAAGATCTCCTGGACTGACCCTCTTCTCATCACTGCCGTCATCACTCACCTGGGCTACTGCAATGGCCTCCTCCTCCCAAGGCCCCCCCCCCGGCTTACATCCTCACCCCTCACACTGCTCACAGCAGCCAGAGGGATCCTGTCACAACCCAGAGTCAGGCATGGCCCTCCACTGCTTATAACCCTCATGGTTTTCTCTGAGTTCTCATCTCAGTGAAAAAGTCAAAAGTTCTTACTGTGGCCCCTAAGGATCCACACAAGGATCTGTCCTCTTGTCACCTCATGACCTCACCTCCTACTACTCTCCTCACTCTGATCCAACCACACTGGTGTTCATACACACAAAGCGCCCTCCCACCTCAGGGCCTTTGCACAGCCTGATCCTTTTGCCTAGATTTTTCTTTCTCCAGGCATGCCTCTGGTCCACTCTCTCACCTTTAGGTCTTTGCCATAATTTCAGTGAGATCTTCCCTATACACTTTATTTAATATTCCAATAGGTACTCCCTCTCCCTCTTTTCATTGATTTCCCCATGGTGCCTATCACCTTTTGATATGCCACAGAGCTCAATCATGTTTCTTTTCCATCTGCTCCCACTAGAACACCAGTTCTATGAGGTCAGAGATTAGTGTACTTTTACTAACAAATATTTTCCCAACATGTAGAACAGTGCCCGACACACAATAGGTGCTCAGTAAATGTGTGTTGAATGGATGACTGACTGAATGACAAAAAATGAATGGGCAGTAAGATAGATTGGAGAGCTGCAGAGAGAAGAGAGACAAGATACGAAAGGAGGGAACGGTGGACAACAGACAAAACTGAAGTGGTAGAGTGTGAGGAGGGAGAAGACAGAGGCAGAGAGCAGGCAGCAGGGTAGGGAGAAGTTGCCAGATGTAGGAAACAGCTGACAGAGGAGGAGAGGCAGGGAGCTGAGTTGGTGAAAGAAGCCAACAAAATGGGAGATACAGAAAGACACACATGGGACCCCCCCACCTGGTCTCCCAACCCGTGTTTACCATCGGGAGCCCCGTCACACACCACTAGGTCCGCGGGGCAGCCCTCAAAGTGTCGGATGATCTCCTTGGCAGTGGACAGCTATGAAAGAGAGGGCAGATGAGTAGCCCCAAGGTCCCCGCATGCTGTGGCCATCTGACCCCACCTGTCCATGGCCCTGGCCCATAGGCCCAGAGTTAGACAAATGCTCTTGCTTTGCCTATCTAAGACCACACTCCGTCTCTCAGGACCCAGTCCCATAAATTGTTGCCATCTCTCTGGGATGACAGCCTGTTTTTCTGCTTCCCTGTCACACTCTCTCTGGTTCTCTCGGTTACTTTATTTCTATCTCTCTCAGTCACCTTCTCTGTCTCTTCCCCTTTCTGTAGCCCCCAGGTGAGAGGATCTTCACCCAGGAAACACCTCCCACCCCCTCAGCCATGCTCTTACCTGGGTGATGTCCCCCTGGATCTGTAACACACCTGGTAGTGGAGCCATAGCTTGGAGGTCTACAGCCACCACATGACCAGACCCCTGTGGACTCCTGTGGACAGCGCGACCTATGTCAGCCCAGTTTTCACTCCTGGCCCAACCCCCACCTAGCCTCCCCTCCAGGAACCCCACATCTGGGACTCCACACTCACCCAATCTTCTGGCTCAGCACCTGGCTCCAGCTGCCTGGGGCTGCACACAGGTCAACTGCCCGTGTCACACCTGAGCACACACAGGAAGGTGTAGTGTCAGATGCACCTACTGCTCCAACCCGGGGACCCTGCAAAATTCATCCCTCTCCCCTCGGTAACTCCCCCATCTATCTTCTGCCCAGGGACCAAGATTTCTTGAGTATTGCACACCTTCCTGCTTGGCCCCTGCCTCACAGACCCTTCAAGTTAGCCCATCCACCACAGATCTCTCTGCAGACCTAGTTCATTTGTCTGTTCCCTGTGCCTGCCCCATCCCCCAGTGATTCGCCTGCCAGGTGGGGACCTTGGAAGAGTTGGAATTCCTCATTGAGTTGTAGCAGCTTGAAGGCACTGCGGGCACGCCAGCCATTTTCCTTGGCCAGGCGGTAGTAGACATCCCGCTTGTCCTTCGATGTCCGTCCCATCTCGCACACTGTTTGCCCAGGCACCTGCCAACAGTAAGTTGATGCCATCCTGTATCAGTAACTGGGTGAGTGGACCACCACCTGTGTCTGTAGGTCAGTGAAAAACCACACCGGGCTCATCTGACCCATGTGATAGCTCACTAAGCGGATCAGAAGACTGGAACCGACTCTCCGATCCCACTGACCTCACAGAGCCTGAACAACTCCAGACTGAACCTAGGCTCCACCATTCACCCCCACAGATCCCCCAAACCCTGAACTTATCTCATAGATGAATCATTACTGATCCTGTCAACCTCCACTCTTGTTACCCACACTCCACATATTACACCCGAGACTCTATCAACCCTTCTCTGCCCACCTTATCCCCATTAACATCTCACTGTCTTCCCAGATGTCCTCATTGCGCCTAGATTAACATAGCCCTGTTAACTCCTCATTAATCCCTTGCTTTCATCCCCTTATCTTAATACTACCTCATTGTACTCCCCACCCCCCTTAATATCTCTCTCCTTACCCAACTCTTTATTAATTCCTGAAATGATTAGGTCCCCAGTAATTCCTTTATTACTACATTGTTATCAACACCCATTAATGCCTGGAGGATCATGGCCTATTAGTTCCCCTTAACCTCTCAATTGCTATGATTTATCAGTCCCCATTAATTCAGCCCTCCAATTGATCTCTCATAGATCACACCATTTGTACCTTGTAATTCCTTCATTACCACACACTCATGTTAATCCTGGATGATCAGTTTCCCATTCTCCCCTCACTGCACATTTTGCCCCCCAATAATTACTTCATGATCACCTCCCAACTCCTTGCTATTACCCTTTCTTTGCTCAATTACCATTAATTCCTCAATGATCATGCCATGATCACCCATTAAAAGCCTTTGACTACAATACCTGTCTGTCTTTCATTTCCTGTTCTTGATTGCTGCTTCCATTAGTTCCTTGATCACGACCCCCACTGGGCTCTATTATTCCCTGCCTAGCCTCACCATTATCTTTTCAATTACTATGCCCCACCACTCTTCAGTAATCATCAATCCCTTAGGGATCACATCCCCATTTGCCTTCCATTACCTTCTAGTTGCTCACTCTACCACCTCCTCATTAATCAATGAACACACCCCCACTCGCCCCCATGACCGTGTCGACCATTAGCCCCTAATGATTCCCCCATCACAGCCCCACCAGAGCTCCGTACACTCATGCCTTCCCCAATGAACAGCCCTCTGGTCACACCACCGTTCCCTCTTCTATATTAACTCAAAGACCATGTGCCTACTGGGGCCTTCGGATCCTCTCAAGGAGATCCGCTGATATCTGGACCCCTGACTCCCCCAGCCCACCCCGCGATAGCAGTCCCCTTCTACTCACAAATCTTGGGTCTGCAGCCTCCCCAGGGTCAGCCGGCCAGACTACTAGCTGCAGCAACGAGAGCGAACTTCTCTCCTTCCCTCGCTGGCAGGACAGTGCAGTCCTGCCTCAACTGTCCTCCGTGCCCCAGGGCCTACCGTAGCTTTTGAAGTGGGGAGGAGCGGGACGCAAGAGTCTGGTCCGCCAGCAGCCGGAGTCAAACCGGTGAGAAATCTTAAGCGCATCAGTTTCTGTTCTTAGTTGCTCTGAATGCCCGTCGCGCACGCCTGCGGGCTGCTGCAGCGGGGCAATCCTGTCATCGTGGAATGCGGAGGCTCCCGGGAGGTCCGGACCGACCCGAACTTACAGCGCGTGTCCCGTCACCTTGTGTCGACGTAGCTGGACTGGAGAACTGCGGTTCCCAGCATGCAAAGGGTATGACCAAAGCTGCTGAACTCGCGCATGCGTGGCTGAAGCGTCACAAGAGACAAAAACTGCCTTTGTTCTTTGTCCCAAGGCTAAGATCGATTTTCTCCCCGCTCCTTCCTTCTCAGTGGGTGGTGCGTGGACTACATTTCCCAAAATGCAATGAACACCACAGCACCCAAGCCTTGCAGGAGTGCTGCGAAGTGAAATTAGGCTGGGAGGTAGACGGGGGAGGAGGGAATGTGGGTTAAAGTGCTTTAGCTCGCTCCGCAACAGTTTTGCATTTCACTTCCTCAACCCGATGTTGCCCATTTTAGAACTCCAGTTTCTCCACCTGTGAAATGGGGAAATAAGCACTACCGATTTCAAAGAGTTATTGAGAAGAATAAATACCTATTCGCAAAAGAAACGTCTAAACCTGTGGAGGATTTTTATAAGAGTTTATTTGAGCCAAACTGACAACATATACTGAGGGAGCAAGATCTCTTTTCTGCATTTGAAATGAAGGAGAAAGCATACATGGAAAATTGGAGAAAGCAAGGCAAGGATTGGATGACAGGGTACTTAAGATTATGTCTTTTCTTGATGGTTAATACAC
Organism: Murina feae; assembly: GCA_004026665.1. Classification (NCBI taxonomy): domain Eukaryota; kingdom Metazoa; phylum Chordata; class Mammalia; order Chiroptera; family Vespertilionidae; genus Murina; species Murina feae. The sequence continues at coordinate 24,139 of PVJC01021707.1, forward strand.
CCTTTGGAGGGCATTACTTCTGATATTTCAAAGGTGTGTTAATCTAGATGCATAAGAATAATGGACAGGACTGGCTTAAAACCTTTCACTAAAGAAGTTACAAGCCTAGGGCATAACTACACACTGGCCTTGTGTATTTCTGTGTTCTTCAAACATGCTTAACTCCAACACCCCCAATCCTTCCCCCCCCAAAAAAACCTATACATCCCCACCAGTGCAAAGGCAAATATAATGGAAGCATTTATTATACAGTTCACCATGTGGCAGGCACTATTCTAAGTGCTCTCAATGGTGTGCTGGTAAATGGTTAACAACCAACTATTTGAGGGGAGAGAGGGAGGAAGTCCTGATTCAAACATTTGCCAATTTCCATGGTTTACACAACTGTCATCTTGCTAGATTTCAAGTTACCAATATGCTTTCACGGAACACTGAAGTACACCATTGTGTAATATTTTTATCTTACTGTTAAAATAGCACAGAGAACAGTAAACTGTAATAAAATAAGAAAGTGATGAGTTTTGAGTATTTGTAATCTTTAAAAATATATAATTTAATTGTAAGTTTATATCATTTTGTTTTTAATAGCAGCTGCATTTAACAACCACTTCATAAAATTCCTGAAAATTGATTAATCTGTGTAAGTAGGTTCCATTGCAGTGCTACATCCTTTCCTTGAACTCATTTTAATCCTTCTAACAACCATATGAGCAAGTTATTGTAATTATCCCCAATTTATAGATGAGGAAACGGAGACAAAGGAGGATGTATAGTAAGTCCTCCCTTAACATTGTCAATGTTTTTGGAAACTGGGACTTCAAGTGAAATGACATCTAATGAACAAAACCAATTTTACCATAGGGTAATCGATAAAACAAGAATTAAGCAAAAATATTAATCCTGAAAATAAAGATCAAACTTCTAAAACAAAGACCCCAAACACATGTAATATTAAACATTGACTAAATGTGAGCTATGCATACATTTAAGAAAGATTAATAATAATCATAAAAGAAAGATTAATAAAAACAAGTAAGATACTTATTTTCTAACCCACTTATTCCAGTTCAGGGTCATGGTGGTTAGAGCCTATCTCGATAGCTTAGGGTGGAAGGTAGGACCAAACCCTGGACAGGATGTCCTTCCATTACCCGATGCACTCACATACACACCCACACTAATTCACTTTGGGACAATGTGCATATCTTTGGGATGCGTGAGGACACTGGAGTCCTGGAGAAAACCCATGTGGACATGGGGAGAACATGTGAACACCACATAATGGCCCCGATGAGAATTGACTTCTTTTCCCTCATCAATGGTATAACAAAACAACATTGAACAAAAGGATGTTATTTGAGGACTGCTTGTATTCAAATATATATATTAGGTATGTAAACATATATGCTATTTAATATATATGTGATTATATAGAAACATAGTGACAATATTTACTAGTATATAAGTTAAATATTATTAATCAAACAAGTATAAATATGCTACTATATGTAAATATAAGAAAATACATAATAGCATATATTTATGCATTTTGTATAATGTATATGTAAAATACATGTACAGCATAAATAGGCTAGTATCTATATACATTTACTGACTAAAATAACTGTACTAAATATAAATATTAAAAAAATCTTCACCTGAGAATAGAAAGAAACGTCCACATGAGAGAGACACATCAATTGGTTGCCTCCCACATGTGCCCTGACAGGGGCTGGATTGGGTATGCAACCTGAGGTAGGTGCCCTTGACCAGGAATCGAACCCATGTTCTAACCACTAAGCAAATGGGCCAGGACTAAACATACTATTGAATATGTAAATACCTAATGTTCTATCAGATGGTATAAAAGCTATGAAGAATAATAAGGTAGGGTGAAAGAGATGGAGAGGAATTGAGTTGTTTTTTTTCCATTATGTTTCAGAGAAGTCTTCTCTGAAGAGGTGACTTTGGGCTGAGACCTGAAGGGGAGCACAACCTACCAACATTTGGAGAAAGAGTACTCCAGGCAGAGGGAACACCAAGTGCAAAGACCCTGAAGTGGAAACATCATTGCTTAGAACGGGGAGCTTCACTGGACAGGGGTTTCTGTTCTTTCCTGTTTACTGCAATCTCCCAAACACCTGGCACACAGTGGGGGTTAGGGAGCATGTTTGTGGAATCCACCCTTTTGTTACTTTTCTCTTTTCTTTCCTCGGTGGCGTGTTTTGCAATTATCTGGGGCCCTGGGAGGTGTAGATAGATGACAGACGTATACAGAGACATGGAGAAAACCTCCTGGAGTCTCTGAGAGCCAGGGAGGAAGTAAGAGCTTGTAAGAGGAGCTCAAAGGTCTTGTGGGGGTGGCGGGAACAAGGTTGCCTGCAGAAGTAAGCAATTGTGAGAAAGCAAGGATTCCAGCCAGCAGCCACTGCTCCACTGAAAGGAGAGGCTGCCAGGCATTGGGGACCTATGCAGACATGTTCACCCTGAGGGGTGCTTTCCATGTCCTGTTTTCTTGCCTCTCACAAAGAGGATGTTTAATTTTTTTTTTTTTGCAAAGAAACTTGCTTCCTCCAGCAGGGCCAGGGGATAGGAGGACAGGAAGCGGGCTCTGAACTCCCCAGGCTCTTCCTGCAGCTCCCACCCAACACCCCACTGAGAATAAAGGTGTCCTCTCCATGGCCTTCTGAAGGGGTCAAGGAAGGGAAGCTGCCAAGCCAGCTCCGTACTGGAGAGCATCTCACAGCTTGAGGGAAAAACGCAGGTGGTTCAGGTGTAGGGGCTACTCACTGACTCAAACCCCTTGTTGCCCTGGGGCTGCTTTGAGGGACCAAAGAGTTACTCAGTGGGGGGCCTGCATGAGAGGTGAGATAAGAATCCTAAATGCAACCTGTGAAAGGCTGCTTTCCCAGTAGGAGTAGTCTTCATTAACTCCTTTCACAAATATGTTATTGAGCAATTACTATGTTGTCAAGCATTGTTCTAAGTGATTTACCAGCATTCATTCAACCTTACCAACGGCCCCAGGCACGATCACGCCCTAGGGGAAGCTGAAACTGTCAGCTTTCAGAAGTTACTCCTGGCCACATAGCTCACTCTGTTTTAACTGTTGGGCTCTGCTGCTCCCTCCCCTGAAGGCTGCTGAGTAGTGACTTGTTTTCATGAAGAGCAGGGGTCTGCTTGGAAGGACTGACAAGAACCCAAACTGACTTTTAAAAGATTCAATAGGAATTCCAAATGTCACCCGAGGATCTGCTTTCCTGAACCAACAAAACTCTTAAATGACTCTGAAAAAGGGCCTACTGTGATGAACTAATACAGCATTCTTATCCCTGACACAGCTTCAATACCTAGGTCAAGCTTAAAGACATCTGCTCCTTCCAACACAGGCTTCCCTGCACAGTCAGATTTCCCTTTCCCTTTGTTTACCTACTTCCAGCATATGTTGAGCACCTGCTATTTGCAGTGCCTTGAGGCTTAGCTGAGCTATGGGGTATAGAGCTGGATGAAGGTTAGTCCCGCTCTTAGAAGAGTTCACTTGGCAGAAATAAACAAAATACTGATGATATGACACTTAATAAGTGGCATTTATTGAGCACTTGTTACCTGTCTGGTGGCCCTGTGCTGGGCAATGCTGGAGGGCCTGGGAGGGGAGTGGAGTGGAGGGGAGGGGAAGGGAGGGGAGTGATTAGAGTAGGAAGCTGCTGGGGGGAGGTGGTAGATGGGGGTATGTGTTTCTTTGTTCAAAGTACCCTAGTTCTTTGGGAAGGACCCTATAGACTTTTCTTGAAACCTAGACAGCTGCCTAGCTCCCACCCCCTGCCCCCTTAGCCATCTGGGCCAAGGCTTCTGA
>PVJC01021708.1:0-28009 GCA_004026665.1 Murina feae
GCGCGCCTCCGTACCTCTGTACTTTGCTTCCGCTGCTGCTCTGAGTCTCAGACTCTTCTCTGGTTGTAGGATTTTCACTCAGCCAGCCGTCCTGCGGGTGCAAGTGGTGTCCGTGTGTTCTTTTCGTGGTTTTTCTGAAATAGTTGTTCACAGCTGCATATGCGGTGTCTACCCTATGCCGCCATCTTGTTTCTCCCTACACACATCTTAATTAATAGCGATTTTCTACAATTAAGTGTTAAGCTTTTTATTTACTTATTTTAAATGAAAAAAGAAAACTGAGATCTCAATCTGAAAAGGGGGGGATTGCATCTTTGGATTCAAACATCCAAGTACATACCCTCTTAGTTCCTCATCTCCTAATACTGCATAAACGGTTGCCTAGGAAACCGCCTGCCTAGATGAAGAGGCTCAAATGAACTCTCATTTCCAAGCCTGCAGGTATGACTCACTACCTCTGCTCCCACAAGTAAGTCCTCCTGAGTGCTTAGAGGCAGGTATTTTTGCAACCTACATGATATTAGAAAAGCAAAACAAGAATAATTGTTCATTTTGAATGTAGGTAGGTTTCCAACTGGAATAGAAGTTGAAGACAATGATCTATTCACATCGTGCGCAGGAGAGAAACGCAGATTCTCAAAGATGCCCGTACAATCTATGTCGGATAATGGTGGAGTGTTATTTTTAGGGCAGTATGTTGACATGACAGTGATTAAATGTTACAATAAGAAGGAACAGAGGGAACATGGGAATACCAAGGCCACAGGGACACCAAAGGCGAACTGAAGGATGTGACCTCCCAAACCTGGGCAGGCCCACCCTCAGGTCAGGCTTCCGCACGTTTCTTGCAACCTGGTTACACCTCTGCCCCCGGAACCGTCAACAGGGAAAGGGCAAGCAGCACAGGTCACCACATGCCAACAGGTGTGCAACCTAGGGCAAGGGCACCCCTGAAGGGTCTGTTTTAACCACCGCACATGCGCTCACAGAGGCTGCAGTAGATTCAGCCGGGCAGATTTCTGAAGAAGGGCAGAATCGTATGTAATTGGCCGTAAATAAGAGCAGGAACAATGGACAACAGCCTCAAGGCCAAGGCTGGGGTCAGGCGATTCCACGGTTCTAAAACTGCTTGTTTTTTGTTTTGTTTTTTAAATGCCTCCCTTTGTCCATACTCCTTTGCAATGAGACAGCAACTGCCCTCCCATCAAGATGAAGTCTATTTCTCCACTGCTTTGAAGCTGGACTGGTCCTGGGCCTGCTTAGATGAACAGCATGAGAAGGTGGTGGCTTGGAGCAGGTTCTGAGCCAGCAGGAAGGGACCCCGCAGCACCTGCTTGCTGAAACTGCTTCTGGGACCTGAGGACTCAGATGGAACCAGCAGGAGATGCAGAGGGCGGGGCACCTGGACCCAGGGCAGAGTGAAAGCCCGCCTCCCTCTCCCCCCACCAAGGGCCCTGCTGGTTCCTTTCTCTGAGCTCTCTCAGTTTGGCTGCTTCCTCTACCTTTTCATCCTCTTAAGAACTTAATCTCTCTTTTACTGTGGTAAGAACAGTCATCATCTAAATTATAACACTCCACTCCAGCTCCTGCCAGGGAGGAGGAGGGAAGACTGGAGGCCCAGGAAGAGACAGGCTGCATTCAGAGCCCACATCCCTTTTCCCAGGACAATGACAATATTCTGCCACCCACTTTCCCTGCGGCTCCAGCCTCACTGCTGCTCCAGCACAGACCATGCTCAGGGCTGAGCTATAAAACCCCCTTCTCAGCGGCTCCCAGTGCCCTCAGGATAAAACCTCCAAACTCTCGGCTGAGGTTACCAAGACCTCCCCCCACGGACCCTTGGGCACTTGACTGCACTCCATTGTGACCTTGAACCTGTAAGAGAAAAACTGGCCGGATCCTGGACTGCAGCAGAGAAGCAAGTTGCCTGCTCTCTAATTCATGACACCCTAGTGGGAAGAAACCATGAAATGTGTTTTTTTTCCCTAAGGCAGTTTTCTAATGAAGATTAAAACTTGTTCTGGAGAACTCCCCGCTGACTGTCAACTCAAAGTTAGAGTCCAAAGACTTTTAATGATGATTTAATCATTCTTTTCTCCTATAATATGTCCCTCCCAAGAGTGAATCCACCAGGGGCCTCTTCCTTGCACTGCAAAAACTGTAGTAAAACGTTGACACGTATTCATAACTAAACTGCTAGAGACATTTTCTTTAACAAACGTCACCTCGAGTTGGTCCTGTCAGCTCCTCTGGAACAACTGGCCTTGAGCGTCAGGGCTGTAGGCCCTCCCAGCGGCTTCCCGATCCGAGCGGCACCCTCACTGCGCCCTGTGTCTCAGGAGGCTGGAAGCTCACTGAAGACAGCACCAGCCATTTTATTCCTGTACTCCCATCTCGTCACAGACTCTGGCTCAAAATGAGCGCGTATCAGTCCTGGCTGGGTGACTCAGTTGGCTGAAGCATTGTCCCCTACAACAAAAGGTTGTGGGTTTGATTCTCAGCCAGGGCACATACCCAGGTTGTGAATTCCATCCTAGACTGAGGTGCACACAGGAGGCAACCAATCAATGTCTTTCTCACATCAATGTTTCTCTCTCCCTTCTCATTCTGAAGTCAATAAAAACACATTTTTTAAAAATGACCATCTATCTATATAATCAATCTATATAATAGGGGAATATGCAAATTAGCCAAGATGCCCTAACATCACGACCAAACAGCAGAAACCTGAGGTTGCATGGTGCCTGACCGGGGTGCGGGACCTCGGAACTTGACAGGAGACCTCAGGTCGTGATCCCCACCCTGGTGCCAGGCCGGGGGACCTCAGGCTGTGCCTCTTGCCTGACCAGGCTTGACGGGGACCTCAGGTTATGCCCACCCCACCACAGTGCCAGGCCAGGAGACCTCAAGCTGCACCCCCTGCCCTGTGGGGCTTGACGAGGGACCTCAGGCTGTGGCCCCCACCCTGGTGCCAAGCCTGGGGATCTGAAGCTGTGCCCCTTGCCCAGCTGGAGAACCCAAGACTGCACTCCCCACCCAGAGGGGCTTTACAGGAGTGGGGCTGACCGGATCTGGGTCACACCCAATGGAGGTGGGACCAGCCAGGTCTGGGTCTCCTGCGTTTTTGAAGTGCGTGTGGGTGGTGGGTAGGGACTTGACTCTAGGTCCCCAGGTGCACCTCAGGCTTTGACAGGACGGAGATTTTCATATACAGTTTACTAATTTTCTTTCATCTCTGACACTTGTAGAGAAAGGGCAAATACAATATTAAAATACTTCCTCTAATTCCTTTTAATGTGCACGAGTTTCATGCACCAGGCCACTAGTGTAATAATTGTTTGTTTAAAGAATTAAAGTTAACTTAGGGCAGGAGTCAACCCCAACTTCTAGATGCTCTGAGTTTGGACTGAGTGAAAAATAGGTAAGACAGCTTGATATTAAGATTGCGATTTCTAGATCACAGTGTTAGAAAGAGAGACAAAGCTGGGGGGAAAAAAAGTACTGGAAGAGATTATCCCGGTGCAGGCCAGAAACCATCCCTAAGATGCAGTCTGGTTTTGCAGGCAGCCTCCCTCAGGAGAGGGCTGGGCTAGAATCCATGACATAGCCCACGTGGCACTCTCCTGCGCCCAGCACAGGGCAGGACGTTGGGACTGGCTCGAATCCGATGAAAAGCACAGACAGGCCGACAGGCAGTGGTCTAAACGTACAATTTCTAGAAATTTTACAACCAGAGGAAAAATACCGAGGATCTTAGAGAAGAAGCCAAATCCAAAGGGGGAAAATAAAAGCAGGGTAACGGTTTTAAAGCATCCTTACAACTCCGAATCTTCTTGGCGTAAGAACATAAAAAAATTTTTTTTTCACAAAAATACATTAAGTACTTTTTTAGATATAAAGGCCTGCGAGAACCAGGCAAATTCAAGAGAAACTATTCTGTTTGTTGTGTGTTGGCTTTGGTTGGGGGCTGGAGGACTCCTCAATGCCTGAAGGGAAGGAATCCTGCCCTTTCCCGCCATCGGTCCTATCTCTGGAGCACTCTCCTAAGGAACACCCCCCACTGGTGTCTGGCATCATGCTGGAAGGAGACCAGGCAGACACCGAGGGATTCCGCTTTCTCTCCACCAGTTACCAGCCTTCCTGTCCCTTAAGACTTCCATTTGGTACTGAACTTTGCATGGGTGCTTGCAGAGCGGTACAGTGAGTGGGTGGCAGGGATTTGCTGCTGCGGTTTCTCCCATGTTCTTGAGGGGACAGGGAGACTGAGCAAACAGGCGTGTCCATGTATGTAACCTTGTCCCCACAGAAGCCATGGGTCCTCTCCCAGAAGCTCAGGAAGGTCCAGGCCCAGTGCAGGTGGTGCATACAGATGGTTTCTGACAGACTTTCTCCGAGCATTCTACTAGTACTTCCGCACGACAGGCCATGGCTCCTCATCCCGGCGTATTTCCCCCCTCGTGGCTCAACCTTTGTCACCTTTTTAAAGATCCCTTCGAGAACCTGAATGAACAGTGGCTGCGGGGAAGCACCCCTGCCAGGTCTGAGCATTGAAAACACGGCTGACTCCGCGCACAGCACAGCACGGGGGCCTGCAGCTCCCCGGGAGGGCAGCCTGATGCAGGAAGGGCAGGTTCGGGCCGCCTGCCTCCAAAGCTAGGTCGTTTTCTTTGCTCACTGCAGAAAAAGAGCCAGGAAACAGCCAAAGCGCTGATGCTTCATAGGCCTTTAACCTGCCTGAGAGCGAATGGTTTTCTATATTTCACTTCACCACTCTCTGCTCAGCCTTCCCAATCTCGCTCATGCACACTTAGAAAAAAGAACGAGAAATGTCAAACCAACAGGAGACTGAAGAGGCCTCGCGACTGCGTTATCAGATGTGTGCAGCACTAACACTGTGCTGCGTTCTTCACATCTGAAAACTCTAAAGGAGGCTTCTTTTAGCACATGTGGGAATCCCCAAGATGAGCTCAAGAATCTGTTGAGTGACTGAAAGCAGAAACGAGGGGCCAGGGGAAGGATTTCCCCTGCGGCTGATTGAAAGCGCTATTCTGTTTTTAAGTTGTCATACCAAGAAGTCATGAAATGAGCCCTCTGAATGTGTTTTTTGTTTGTTTGGTTTTTTTACTTTTCCCCCAGTACTGGATTCTGACGCTGACAAAGACAAAATACTCTGTCACACGCAAAATAATTTCTTAAGGAAGTTCACAATAATGAGAAGGAACATGATGTTCTAACATTTTGGGAAACAGACCTTAACTGATCCACCTTAATGAAACATTGGCAACTACGGATCAAATTAAATGTCTGCAAATGTAGATTTACAAAATTGGTCATTTTTGGCATCATAAACTTTATTACAAGGTGGGTGTGTTTTTTTGAAATAGTAAGTTACCTTAGAGCACATAAGATGATGATTCAACATCTATGATCTATCTATATAAAAGGCTAATATGCCCTACCTGGTTTGGCTCAGTGGATAGAGCCTCAGCCTGCAGACTAAAGGGTCCCAGGTTCTATTCTGGTCAAGGGTACGTACCTTGGTTGCGGGCACATCCCCAGTAGCGGGTGTGTAGGAGGCAGCTGATCGATGTTTCTCTCTCATCGATGTTTCTAATTCTCTATCCCTCTCCCTTCCTCTCTGTTAAAAAAATCAATAAAATATATATTTTTTAAAAGGCTAATGTGCAAAGTGTCCCCTCGGGAGTTTGACAGAAGACCAGGAGTTCGATTGCTCACTATGACATGTAGTGACCACCAGGGGTGGCATGGAACAAAGGAAGGTCCCAGCTGGCAGCCAGTAGGCCCCAATTGACCCTGATCACCAGCCAGGCCTAAGGACCCTACCCATGCACAAATTTTGTGCACCAAGCTTCTAATCTAATCTAAAAAAAAGTGTAATATTGAAATTGACCATTTCTCCGTGACGCCTAAGCCACACCCACCAGCCTATCAGAGTGGCTGTATGCAAATTAACCCAGCCAAGATGGAGGCCGGCAGCCACGAGTGGGTGGCGGTGGGTACGGCACTGGCAGCGGCTCCGTGGGGCCGCCTCTGGCCGGGCGTGCCTGGTCAGAGACAGCAGCTCTATGGGCCGCCATGTCTGACCGGCCGCACATGGCCAGTGCTAAAAGCGCCTTGCGGCGCCCAGAGAGGAGGCTCCGGGGACCGTGGTGTGCCATCAGCCAGCACAGGGCACTAAGTGCCTGCCCCCGGCCCGGGCTGGGCGCGGGTACTTAGCGCCCTGTATGCAGCAGCTCCTCAGTCTGAGGGCAGCACTTTGTGGCACCCAGAGAGGCAGCTCCGGGGACCGCCAAGTCCCATCAGCCAGCACAAGGCACTAAGCAAGTGATGGGGGAGCAAGCAATGGGGACCCACAGACAGCACCCACCAGGGCCTGCTTGGAGGTCACCATGATGACCGCTACACAGACAAGTGGGGGCTGCAGGCAGCACACAGCAGGGCCTACTGCACCATCATGGGGGAGCAAGGAATCTCTGGGAGGTCATTGTGGTGACCCCCTAGCAGACAAGCATGCCGCAGGCAGCACACAGCAGGGTCTGCTGGGCAGTGGTGGCTGCCATGGGGGAGCAGGCAAGCGGGCCACTAGAGAGCAGGCAATCGGACCAGCAGGCAGCACACAGCAGGGCCTGCTGAGCTGTGGCTGTGGTGAAGGGGGAGAATCAGGACCTGCAGACAGCACCCAGCAGGGCCTGCTGGGTGGTGGCAGCAATTGGGAAGCAGGCAAGCAGAGTGACCATGGAGCAAGCAATGGGGACCCACAGGCAGCACCCAACACGGCCTGCTTGCCCATCCCCCTGGTGTGGAGCAGACAGGCCCGGCAGAGAGCAGAGAACCACATGGAGTGGGCCCAAGCCATTAGTAGCACATCTCCTAGGGCTCCCGAATTGGGGAGGTTGCACGTCGGGCTGAGGGACCTCCCCACCTGCCCTCCCCCTCCCCACCTACCCATGCACGAATTTTGTGCACCAGGCCCCTAGTATATATGTAAAATCCTACACGACCGGCCAGTAGCTATGATGCATAATGACCAATGGGGCAAATGCTCTGACCAGTAGCTTTGATACATACTGACCACCAGGGGGCAGAAGCTCAATGCAGGAGCTGCTGAGCTGTGGCGACTTGGCAGCAGCGGTTCTCAGGTGACTCACCCAGAACCAGAGAAGAAGGAGCCCGATTTCAGGGTGCATCACATGAGAACCACCCTCTCACAATCCGGGAATCATCGGGGGATGTCAGAGGGCCAGTTTCAGCCCGATCCCTGTAAGCCAAGCCAAGGTATCCTTTCAGTGCATGAATCTGTGCACCGGGCCTCTAGTTATATTTATAATTTCAAGAACATTCCTATTATATGCTAAAACAGTAATTTATTCTTTCATTCTTATTTAGAAGTGGACTCGAAGTGAAAATGCAAATCAAATCATTTGAGAGTAATCAGCCAAAAATAATCAAATTCATTGAGAATTTTGCCTCAAGAAAAACACAAAAACAATGAGCAATCTGTAATCTGAACTTCTAAGGTTCAGCTACTTTATAGACAGGAGGGGTGTGTGGAGGGCTAAACCACCTGCTATGTCATAATACGTGTCAGAAAGCATTATAAAACTCATAAATCTTTAAGGCCATTTCATACAGAGAAAAACTTCCATCAAATTCATTTAGAATAAACCTATTTTGGTATATTGATTAGATAAGCTTCAGTATGGATAGAATGCTAAACTTCCTTCCCCAACAGTAAGAGAGAGATGAGGCTTCCTTTTGCTAGAAGAATAATGCACCAGCTGTTGCCACCTGAGCAGGACGGAGTGGGCCAGAGGCACAAGGAGGCAGTGTGCAGAGTATGGAGATTCTAAAGTAAAGCCAATAAACCAAGTAAATAAGGACTGGAGGAAAGATGCAACACAGCTAACTATGTCAAATCCTTCTTGGGCCCTAGGCAATTTTTATCAATTCCTAAAGTTTTAAATACAAAATTTATACAGAGTACAAAAATAAATTATAGCCATGGTTCAAATACAACAGGATACAGATAGAACAAACAATGAACAAAATTCTTAAATTGATGCCTGATAGGCATGGCTCAGTGGCTGAGCACCAGGAGTCACTGTTTGATTCCCAGCCAAGGCCCATGACCAGGTTGTGGGTTAGAACCCGCCACTGGGGGGCACAGAAAGCAGCCTATCAATTACTCTATCTCATTATTGATGTCTCTCTCTCTCTCTCTCTCCCTTTCTGAAATCAATTTTTAAAAGTATATTTTAAAAAAAATTCTTAAACTGAGTCTACACTGTGCTCAGTGACTTACTTCCAAAGAGCAGAGTATGGAAAGGGGGTGGGGATAAACTGATAGTGGAGGAACCTGGCGAACGCTCCTGTGGCCAGGTGACCAAGGTCACATCATCAGAGTTAAGTCATGTTGACCTCAAGTTCCCTTCCATGGTGGGATGAGAATGTCACTTCACCTTGGTGGCCTTCCTCTCAAAAACCCCAGTCTCATAATCAGAAAAACATAAGAAAACTCCCAACTGAGGGGCATCCTACTAGCATTCCTCAAAACCAGCATGGTCATCAAAAACAAGGCAAGTCTGAGAAAATGTCACAGACCAGAGGAAATTAAGGCAACATGATGACAAAGTATAACATGACAGCCAGGTAGATCCTGGAACAGAAAAGGGGCATTAAGGAAAAAATTAGTGAAACATGCATAACATGCATGAAGTCTAGATTCTAGTTCACAGCAATGTGCCAGTGTTTGTTCCTTAATTTTGACAAATACAACAACGTTAAGAGTCAGCGATTGGAGTAATTGGGTGAGGAACTTACGAGAACTCTCTACTACCTTTGCAACTTTTCTTCAAATCGAAAATTATTTTAAATAAAGGGCTTATTTAAACTTTTAAAAACCAAGCCCACGACACCACGTAGAGGACGTTGAGTGTGTGCTGCAGCGCTGGTTACCCCACACACAGGCTAGGATCCTGACGTGCTGGACTGCTGGACACTGATCAATAGACACTTTGGTCCATTTGGGAACCTGTCGGGAGATGCCAAGAGACCACAGATGGCATGCATGTGACAAAACAAACATCTCTGAAGTGCCTAACACTTCCATTTGAAGTGAAAAATAGGCAGTCTTATGCAAGAAAAAAGACAAAGGCTAAATGGTTTGGCCTGGAGCCCTGGGCGTTCTGTGAAAGCACATGACAAGCCAGCCTTCATTCTTCACTTAGCAAATACCACTGCCAGAATCCACGCAGACGTGAAAGAGCCATGCAGACTTCCCTTCATAAAGGACAGGCTTTGTGTACTATTTTTTTTTTTATCATAAAAAAGGTAAATCAGAGAAAAGTAGGGATACAGATATTGACTATTTTCAAAAATCTGCTCAGTCAGGTACCACGCAAGCCATGTTGTCTTTGAAGTGCTGATCGACATAGAAAACACTGTCTTCACAGAATACACGTGTAATATATTTCTTTTTAATTGCCTTGAATTTTAATAAAAGAAGGAATCTTGGTATTTATCTTATTTAACTCAAAAGTTCCAGAACTTATAAACTTTCAACAAATGTGATTTATATTTTGTTTGAAAACATATACTGCACAAATTTAAGAAGACTAAAAGCATACCAAGTATCTTTCCCAACCACAATGGAATGAAACTGAAAATGAGTAGCAGAAGAAAAACTGGAAAATTCACTACATTTGCGAAATAAACAACTACACTCTTGAACTACCAACAGGTCACAAATGAAATCAAAAGGGAAAGCAGAAAACAGTCTGGGAGAAATGAAAACAAAACACAACATACCATGGGATGCGTTTATAGCAGTAAACACCTACAATAAAAGAAAAGCTCCCAAATAAACAAGCTAACTTTATGCAATGAACTAGAAAAGAATAAACTAAGTCTAAAGTTAGCAAAAGGAAGGAAATAATAAACATGAGAGCAGAAATAAATGAAATAGAGTAAAAAGACAATAGGAAAAAAATGAACAAAATTAAGTTGTTTTCTTGAAAAGATCAACAAAATTGACAAACTTTGACAATGACTATGTAAAAAGAGGACTCAATAAAATCAGAAATGAAAGAGCAGATATAATAACTAATGCCGCAGAAATAAATTAAAAAAAGATAATAACTACATACCAACTAATTGGGTAACCTAGAAGAAACAAATTCCTACAGACATACAACTAACCAAGACAGAATCATGAAGAAACAGAAAATGTGAACAAATCTACTAGTAAGTAGGATGAATCAGTAAAACTTCCCAACAAAGAAAAGCCCGGAGCCAATGACTTCACTGGTAAATTCCAGCAAATACTGCAAGTAGTATTAAAGCTACTTACTCTTCTGTAATTGCACAGGCACAGGATAGACATGTAGGCCAATGGGAAGAACAGAGAGCCCGGAAATAAATCCACGCCTGCGCAATCAACTGCTCTTCAGTAAAGGCACCAAGAATACACCAAGGGGAATGGACATTCAACTTCAATAAGAAAAACTGGATATTCACATTCATGCGTACGAATGAAACTGGACCCTTCTTGTATAACATACACAAAAGTCAACTCAAAATGGGTCCAAGATTTAAATGTTAAGACTTGAAACTGTAGGACTCCTAGCAGAAAACACAGGGGGAAAGTTTTATGGGATTGACCTTGCAACAAAAACAAAACTACTTTTGGAGGAAACTCCATACTGTCTTTCACAGTGGCTGCCCTAGTCTGCATTCCCACCAGCAGTGCACGAGGGTTCCTTTTTCTCCGCATCCTTGCCAGCACTTGTCAAGTTTGTTGATTTGTTGATGATAGCCATTCTGACAGGTGTGAGATGGTACCTCATTGTTGTTTTGGTTTGCATCTCTCAGATGATTAGTGACTTTGAGCATGTTTTCCTATGTCTCTGTCTTATTTATGTCCTCTTTCGAAAAGTGTCTATTTAGGTCCTTTGCCCATTTTTTGATTGGATCGTTTATCTTCCTTTTGTTAAGTTGTATTAGTTCTCTGTAAATTTTGGAGATTAAACCCTTATCTGAAATATCATTGGAGATTAACTCTCATCGGAAATATCATTGGCAAATATGTTCTCCCATGCAGTGGGCATTCTTGTTGTTTTGTTGATGGTTTCTTTTGCTCTGAAGGAGCTTTTTGTTTGGATGTAGTCCTATTTATTTTCTCCTTAGTCTCCACTGCCCTAGCAGCTGTATCTGTAAAGATATTGCTACGACATATGTCTGCTATCTGGAGTCTTGTAGGATTTTTATGGTTTCCCGTTTTACATGTAAGTCCTTTAGCCATTTTGAGTTTATTTTTGTATATGGTGTAAGTTGGTGATCTAGTTTCATTTTTTTGCATGTACGTGACCAAATTTTCCAACACCATTTATTGAAGAGACTGTCTTAACTCCACTGTATGCTCTTGTTTTCTTTGTCAAATATTAATTAAGCTTAATAGCTTGGGTCAGGTTATGGGTTCTCTGTTCTGTTCCACTGGTCTGTATGTCTATTCTTATGCCAGTACCAGGCAGTTTTGAGAACCATGACTTGGTAATATAGCTTGAAACACCAATCAGAAAGGACATACGCACCCCTATGTTCACAGCAGCACAACTTACAATAGCTAAGATTTGGAAACAACCTAAGTGCCCATCAGCAGATGAGTGGATTAAAAATTGTGGTACATCTACACAATGGAATATTACTCCGCTATAAAAAAAGAAGGAACTTGTACCATTTGCAACAGCATTGATGGACTGGAGAGCATTATGCTAAGAAAAATAAGCCAGTTGGAGAGAGATAAATATCACATGATCTCACTCATATGTGGGATATAATGATCAACATAATTTGATGAACAAGAATAGATCCAGAGACAAATGGCT
The DNA here is from genome assembly GCA_004026665.1 of Murina feae. Classification (NCBI taxonomy): domain Eukaryota; kingdom Metazoa; phylum Chordata; class Mammalia; order Chiroptera; family Vespertilionidae; genus Murina; species Murina feae. The sequence continues at coordinate 11,904 of PVJC01021708.1, forward strand.
GGGGAAGTGGGGGTTAGAGAGCAACCAAAGGACTTGTATGCATGCATATTACATAACCAATGGACATAGACACTGGGGCAGTGGGGGCTTGCCCAGGGTGGGAATGGCTGGGGGAAAGGAGATGTAGCGGGAAAAAGGAGACATATGTAAAACTTTAGATAATAAATTTTAAAAAAATTCTGAGACAAAAAAACAAAACTAAACAAGAGGGACTTCATAAAACTGAAGAACTTTTGCATGACAAAGGAAAACAGTCAACACAGATTGAAAAGAAAATCCACAAATGGGAGAAAATATCTGCAACCTACATATGACTATATAATTATGGCCATGTTCCATAATACATAATCCATAATACATAAAGACCCCTACAATTCAATAGTAAGTAAATAAACAAAATGATTTAAAAATGGGCAAAGGACTTGAAGAGACCAAAATATACATATGGCCAAAGTATATAAAAAGATGCTCAGAATCATCAGGGAAATGCAAATAAAAACCACAATGAGATACCATCTCACCTGTTAGAATGGCTATTATCCAAACAAATAACAAGTGTTGGCAAGGATGTGAAGAAATCAGAATCCTTATGCATTATTGGAGGAAAGGTGAAATGGTACAGCTACTAGTGGAATCAATATGGACTTTCCTTAAAATATTAAAAATACAACTATTATAATTCAGCAATTCTACTTTTGGGTATATTCAATCCAAAAGAATTGAAAGCAGGGTCTCAGAGATATTTGCAACCCATGTTCACTGCAGCATTATTTGTAATAGCCAAGAAGTGGAAACAACCTACAATGTCTATCCACGATTGAATGGATAAAGAAAATGTGGCATATGAATACAATGAATATTAATCAGCCTTTAAAAAGAAGGAAATCCTGTTAAATTCGACAAACTGAATGGACCTTGAAGACATTATGCTAAGTGAAATAAGCCTATCAAAGAAGAACAAATACTGCATGATTTCCATTTACATGAGGTAGCTACAGTAGTCCAACTCATAGAAGCTCAAAGTAGAATGATGGCTGTCAGGGGGAATGAGTGTATAGTTTCAGTCATGCAAGATGAAAGAGTTCTATATCTGCTGTACAACACTGTGCTTAGAGTTAACAATAATGTACTGTACACTTAGAAATTTAAGAAGGTAAAAAAATGTATTGCCATTCTGTTTATGTTTAGGAAAACATCTGTATGTCCCTTAGTAAAAGTGTAAGACACCAAATGCAGGATCGTATAGAAAGGGGGACAGGCTTGTGGAAGAATACACACATTTTAATAACCACATAACATTTTAATTCCATAATCTTCCTTATGCTTTCTTCATATGCCTGGAGTATTCCGTAATTTTAAAAAGTTAACTTTAAAGAAAAAGAACAACTTGCCCCTGTACCATCGACTCTCTACCTTTTTACCACAATGAACAGAATGGGCTGCATTCATGTGGACAACAGATTATGACGATGTCATCACATTTTGAAATAAGAACAAATTGCGTGGTAGAAGCAAAAAAAAAGAAAAGAGCTATAGAGTTCCTTTCTTTTTTATATTCTTTCTTATTTTGAAGTTGTGATCTCAAAAGTCTTTACAGGCTGGTAACTCCTTACAGCATACCAGCAATGATCATTTTAAACTGGCTACTACACAGATAAAATCCTGTGTCATTTCTATAGCAATTCCAGTTCCCTTTCTCCCGCTTAAGTAATTAACAGATTTCAAAGGAACAAGAGTAAGATTACATGGATAACTTGGCTTTGTCAGGTTTCAAACATAGTGGCGCCATAATTTGAATTAAGGCAACCTGATTGTGAAGCAGGAACACGCCTTGGAGAAAATTTCTAAAAGTAGGATTCAGAGTAAACAAAGATGCCTAGGATTGTTCTTTCTAAATTCCAACATTTTCCAACAAAAAAAAGATGCTAAAGAATAATTTTCATTACGTAAAACACAATGTGCTCATGACTTTCGTATACACATGCTAGCAAAATAAAATGATGTCCTAGATAATTTAAATAAAACAACACATTGACATGAATCATTCACATAACTGACTTAAAACTATTTGCCTAAATTAGAATAATTCCACAAGTGCCAACTTCACTCTGTTTAGCTCTGATTATCATCACAAATTTCAAAGTATATTAAAATTATTTCCATGTCCCTACTTGACAGAAACAATGTCTTTCCATGTTCTCACCCGACCTTCTGAGCAGTGCATGACAATAAAACATCTGATAAAAAAAATTCAGAAGCTGAAACAAAGGGGGGAAAAAGTGTAGGGAGGGGCCAGGAAGAAAAAACTCTTAAGATTTCCTAACTTACTAATTTAAGGTAAGAAGGTTTTATACGGATTCCAGGCATCAAGAGCACAAACAACCCAATTTTTCTTTAACCAATATTAACCATTCAGGACTAGTACTAAGAAACTGAACTATAGCCCTGGCCAGGTGGCTCAGTTGTCTGGAGTGCCATCCTGTACACCAAAGGTTGTGGGTTTGATTCCCCATCAGGGGACATACCTAGGTTTCGGGTTGTGGGCTTGAACCCTAATCAGGCACATATAAGAGACAACCAATTGATGTTTTTCTCTCTCTTTCTAAAATCAATAAACATATTCTTAGGTGAGAATTAAAAATAACAATTAAATTTTGTGTTCTATAATTGTTTGATATAGAAGATTTATAGACAGTTGTAAAGAAGGGGGAAAACAAAATTATAAAATGAAAATTCTCAAATATAGTCCCAAAACAAGGTTGTTTTACCTGGAATAAAGTCTGCAGTGATCTGTGCGCAGCAAAAGCTTTCATTCTTACAGGAATTTTAGTCACAAGCTCTTCCTTTTCACCCCTTTATGTTTCAAGTGCCTCTTTCCCTTGACACGGTAAAAACAACAACAACAACAACAGAAACACAACCACCACTTTTTTCTTTTACATTTTCCCAGCAATCCACTGGATCCTAACTTTTCAGGCGCATTTCAGAAGGAAATTCAGACCTCAGTTCAGGTTAGTAACAACACAGGCACTCCCTCTTGTGGCACAAAAGGAAACTGCCATCGCTGGCACGCAAGCCGAAGAAGTTATTTCTGAGTTTCACAGCACTGGACCAGGTAGGTACTTCTTGTCTTCATCAACTTACTACCTCAGGATAGCTCAACCAAGAAAACATTTAAAGCAGGATCTGACCCCATATCACTAAAGGGTAAGTCTGAAGCAGTAGGTAGAACCTATTTTTAACTCCTATTGTTTTGATGTAGTTTCAAAGCAATAGTTTAGACAGTAATTTTGGTTTAATATATCCATGATCATTAAAAACAAAATAGGAAAGTGCATAGTGGGCAAAACTTTCTATAAGAAAGTGGAGTTATTGTCCCAATTATTTTTCAATATTCTCAAAAAGTACCCAAAACTCAGGGTATTATTTTGTGCACCAAGGATCACTTGTTACTGAAGTACTTCTTTCAAAAAGACACGGCAGAAATACTTAGAATTTCCAAAATAGTAAATTGTCACCTTCATTTATCCCCAAGCATATGTCGTGCTTATGTCATAGCCCATACTTCATTGATTTTCGTAGGTATATATGTCTTCTCTTCAGAATGACTGACAAATATGAGTGTTCCATAAGTCTTTGTGGAATAAAGAATTTGCACTGAGGAAAGGGGAAAGAAGAAAAAGTAGAATTTGGTTAAATACTTTATTTGGAAAAATGGCTTGATGAATTTCAGTCAAGAAATGGGTTTCTGAAATAAATTTGTGTATGTATTTGCATGAACTTGGGTAGAATCATGAATGAAATGTTCTAGATTGTTGGTTTGTTTGTGTTTTTTTTTTCATTAAAATTAAGTACTGTTAATTTTCTACCTGAAGATACTTGTTTTTACCTAAAGAAGTTAAATTGAATCTCCTATCTTATATATGAGGACACACAGGAGCAAAGGCATGAAGTCACTAACCCCAGGAGCATGACTCCTGGTCGAGTGTGGGACACGGCCAGGGCCAGCTGGAAGGGTTACTTTCTCTTGGTTGCGCTCTATGCCCAGACTCCCCGATGCCTTCACATATATGGGGTTGGGGATAGGTGAGTGGACGCCCCAGGCCTAGAAGGATGTGTCTTTTTTGTTCCTAAAAGCTACAAAGCTGTTTCGCCCTCATCAGTTTCCCTCCTGAAGGAGGGAAAGGTGAAGGCGACCCAGCACTGCACATCTGAACTCCTTTAGACGGACAGAACACTCATATGAGAAACTGCCATTTCTTCCAGAAGGGAGTGCGAATGGTTATTAAATATAAAACCACCGTTCTAAACCACTATTCGCGTGCAAGTGAGATACAAAACGCTGGGAAAGATGACGCATAAATATATCCGTTTTACTATTAGTAGGGGTATGAAACTGAAAGCAACAAATGAGCAAACAAGACCAACAAAATCTCATAGATACAGACGACAGGATGGTGGTCACCAGAGGGAAGCAGGGTGGAGGGAAGGCAGTGAAGGGTAAAGGGGGTCAAATACATGGTGACAGAAGGAGATGTGACTTAGGACGGTGATCACACAACACAATATACACATGATTATTATAGAATTGTACACTTAATTTTATTAACCAATGTCACCCCAATAAATGTAACTTTTAAAAAAGCCAAAGAGCATTTAACACAGAACATTAATTCAACAGGTCTCATCAAAGTATTTCAAAGCTATATGTTTAGCAAGTTATGTTATGTTGAAAATAATTTAAGCTTTTTAGTGGCAACCCATTTTTAACAGCGTTATTGAGATATAATTTATATGCCATGAAAGTCAACTATTTAGGTGACTTTTAGTAAATTTATACAACTGCACAACTATTACCAAGAACACTTCTACCACTCCAACAGTTTCCTTGTACCTACTTACAGCCAGTCTCTGCTCCCACCTCTGGCCCCAGAGGCACCACTGACCTGACCTGTGGTTTCACCTTTTCTAAAATTTCATATGAAACAGTATCATGCAATATACAGTCTTTTGTTTCTGCTTCTCTCATATGGTATCATGTTTTTAAGGTTCATCCTTGTTGTCATATGTATGAGTAGGACAAATTAAGACTTCATCTTTTTTTGTGGCTGAATATTATTCCATTGTGTGTTTTATTCATTCACCAGTTGGTGAAGTTGGATTGCTTCTCTCTATTGTGAATAATGCTGCTGTGACCTTCGTTTGTTTGCTGGTTTTTGAATGGGAACAATTTTTTAAAATAACCTCATTAAGGTATAATTGTTTTACAGTAATTTGCACATACTTAAAATATATAATTAGACATGTGTATATACCCATGAAACTATCATGCATAACCAAGAAAACGAATATATACATCATTCCCAGTGTTTCATGTGCCCTCCTTGGGATCCTCTTCTTCCTCCTCTCCTAAGCCATCAACCACTGATCTGCTCTCCGTCACTATATATTAGTTTGCATTTTCTAGAATCAGACAGTACGGTCCCTGGAGGGGTTAGGAGGGGCGAGTCTGGGTTTTTCATGCAACATAATTATTTTGAGATTTACCCATGTTGTTGTATATACACTGAGGGCCAGATTATTACGACCACCTGACGTTTGTAGTAAGGTGACCAGACGTCCCGCTTTTTAACAATTTGTCCCGCATCCCCCAGCATTTTGAAAAAGTACCGATTTTTGGAAAGAATGCACGACAGGCTAGGGAACAGCAGGAGAAAGAGAGGGGAAGATGCGGTTTTCAGCGGCCAAGCGGTCAATGGTGTCCCACTTTACCAATGTTAAAATCTGGTCACCTTATTGTAGGCAAATTAGCTATAATTTCACACTGAAGTTGCTAGAGGACCAGACCATTATAAATAGAGAAGCAGGTTGTTTACCATGACAGAAGTGACTTTTTTCTGAAGATATGGGTAAACAACGTGATTTAACAGCCTTTGAACGTGGTACACACACACACACACACACACACACTCACACACACAGAGTGGCCAGATTATTATGACTACCTGACTTTTGTAGGCAAATTAGCCATACACTGCAACATATGAGATATGGAAGCCAAAGGCCTATTCGAACACCTTTGCTGTCTGCAGTTACCAAGATAAAATGTCTCCAATTTGCACAGGAACACAAGGATTGGACAGTCGAGCATTGGAAAAAAGTCATGTGGTCTGATGAATCACGTTTCCAGTTGCATCATGCAGATGGCAGAGTGAGAATTTGGTGGAAACAGCATGAAAGCATGCATCCCACATGCATGAGTACAACCCTTCAAGCTGGTGGGGGCAGTGTTATGGTTTGGGGTATGTTTTCCTGGCATGATTTAGGCCCTTTAATTCATGTGGAACAACGTCCGAATAATACAACATACTTAAGTACTGTTGCTAATCAAGTTCATCCTATCATGTTGATGGCGTATCCCAATGGAGATGGCTTCTTCCAACAAGACAATGTGCCATGCCAAGACAATCTGGCCCTCAGTGTATATACAACAACATGGGTAAATCTCAATGTGCTCATATTATGCAGGAGTGGTTTCAAGAACATGAGGGAAACTTTACCTTGCTTGGGTGGCCCCTACAATCACCAGATCTCAATCCAATTGAACATTTGTGGAATGAAGTTAAGAGCCATCAGGTTATACCAGTAGTCCACTCCTTTTCATTGCTGATATATATATATATATATATATATATATATATATATATATATATATATATGGCTAATATGCAAAGTTTCCCCTTGGGAGTTCGGGAGACCAGAAGTTTGATCGCTCGCTATGACATGTGCTGACCACCAAGGGGTGGCACAAAACAAAAGAAGGCCCCATCCAGCAGCCAGATCAGCCCTGATTGCTGGCCAGGCCTAGGGACCCTACCTGTGTATGAATTTCACGCACTGGATGTCTAGTCACAAATAAAGTTGCTATGAACATTCTTTTTCTGGGCATATTCTATTATCTTTTATTACAGCATATCTAGGAATGGAATTGCTTAAATATATGTTGAACTTTTAAAGAAACTGCACAACTGTTTTCCAACATGGCTACATCATATTATATTCCTACCAGCAATGTGTGAGGATTCTGGCGTTTCCAAATTCTTGCCAACAAACATATGGATGATAGTCTTTTTAATCATATCCATTAGAGTGAGTGTAAAGTAGTATCTTATTGGCTTTAATTTGCATTTCTGAAATGACATGTTGAAACTCTTCCTGTGCTTATCTGCCACTCACGTACCTTCTTCAATAAAATGTCTATCCAAATCTTTTGCACATATTTAAATGGGATTGCTCCCTTATGATTGAGTTTTTCTATATATAAATCATTTATCAAACATATATTTTATAAATATTATCTCCTAGTACCTGGCTTGATTTCTTTTTTAAAAAACTGATTTTAGAGAGAAAGGGCAAGGGGGAGAGAGTAAAACATCAACCAGTTGCCTCTGGTATGCACCCTGACTAGAGATCCTGTTTCTGTTCACGGGTGAAAGCTCAGCTGATCTACGCTGGCCAGGGCGACTTTTCACTTTCTTAACACGGGGTGTCTTTTGAAAACCAAAACTTTAATTTTGATTAAGTCCAATTTATCATTTTTTTCTTTGATACTTCACACTTTTTGCATCCTATTACTAAATCTTTACCTAGCCAAAGAGACAAAGACTTCCTGCTATGTTTTCTTCAAACTTTGGTCTATGACCCATTCTAAGTTCATTTGTGTGTGTGCTGTAAGGTAAAAGTAGGGGTCCCTTTTACTTCACATGGATTTTCACTGTTGCAGCCCTGTTCGTTGCAAAAACAGTGCTGTTCCTATTGAATTACTTTAGTGAATGACCCCTTACTGGTACATATCCATTTCTGGGTATTCTGTTCCATGCATCTGGTTGTCTATCTGCATGGAAGACACCATGCTGTTTTTATTACTGTAGCTCTATGGTAAGTTTTGAAATCAGGGAATTTAAGTCCTCTAACTTTATTCTTCTTTTTCAAAGTTATCTGGACTATTCTAGATATTCTGCATTTCCACCTAATTTTTAAAATCTGTTTGCCAATGGTATAAATATTCTTCTACAAAAATCCTTTCTGAAATTTTGACAATGACTTTGTTGAATCTAAAGGTCGATTTGGGAAAAGCTGCCATCTTAACAATATTGAGTCTTTCAACCAATAAATGCAATACATATTCACCCTTATTTAGATAGATTTTAATTTCTCTAAGAAAAAAATGTTGTAGTTTTCAGTGTGGAGGACTTACAGTTCTCTTGTTAAATTTACTCCTAAGTATTCTGGCCTTTTTTATGTTAATATGAATGGCTATCTATTCCTGACATTTCATATCAATGAAATCATATAATCAGACTTCTGTGATGGTCTTCTTTTACTGAGCATAACGTTTTCAAAGTCCATCCATGTGGTAGCACACATATCAGCACTTTGTTCCTTTTCATTGCCAAAGAGTATTCCACTACATGGATATACCACATTTTATTCATCCACTCATCAGTTGATAAATATCAATATTCTAAGGGTTGAAGGTCCTTTTAATAATTTGTTTGAACTGAAAGTATAGAATCTGTCTCTTTCATGACATGTAGTCCCTGATGACTTTGCTGAGTTTTTACAATTCAGATTTATAGTTTGAGCCAGTTCCCTACATGTTACCTCTGTCTGCCTAGGTTCAAGGTCAGCCAGAGGTGTGAGCAGAGGTTGTGCCCAAACACTCTGTACTTGTAACGGTTCCTCACTTCACTGATGGAGTTGTTGGTGGGTTTTTTGAAAGTTGCACCCAAAAGCTTTTGTTTTGTTTTTTTTAATCCTCACCCAGGGATATTTTTTCCATTGACTTTTCGAGAGAATGGAAGGGGGAGGGAAAGACAGAGAGAAACATCCACGTGAAAGAGACACGTCAGTTGGTTGCCTCTCTTATGCCCCCGACCAGGGCCCATGCCCCTGACCAGGGCTGGGAGCCTTCAACCGAGGTACGCACCCTTGACTGGAATCGAACCCAAGACCCTTCAGTCCACAGGTCAACGTTCTATCCACTGAGCCAAACCGGCTAGGGCCCACCCAAGTTTTTGAGGGTCTCCCCTTGGCTTTCAGTTGTGTGACTGTCCTCCCTGGATATGCAATGTTTAACAGTTGCCACAGATGTGTGGAGAGCTCATCACAATGCTTCTAGGGTTCTCTCATTTCCAGGCTCTCTCTGTTCAATGTCTGCCTGGTGGCCCCAAAACAGGACTGCAAACCTGATATGGCAAAGCTGGAGGTTTTTCTTATCCTTTGTCAACGGAGTATGCCAGTTTCAGCCAGCAAAGCTGTGGGGTATTCACCCACAACCGCAAGCCTCTACTACAAAGTCTCTCACTTCTGGTAAAAAGTCTAAGCTGACAAAACTGCAGTTTCTACCAACTGAGTTGGGATTGAGGGAACAGTGTTGGGGGAACATTCTTCTACCCAAGCACCAGTATAATTATTACCTGCCTTCCCGATGCCCAAAAATGATTGTTTTTGTCAATTTTGTCCAGTTTTATACTTGTTTTATATTACTCATCATCTTCATATCATCTTTAATGGGAGTGACCTTGGCCACCCATTTAAAGTTCTCAATTTCCCATAACATAATCTCTTATGAAAATAAAGTATGACTATAGTTTCACTTCAAGTATCAAATACAGAAATGCTCTCAAGTTTGACATAAAATTTATCATCATAACTTGAATATTTTCCATTAAGAGAGCGGCTATTCCACATAGTTTCAGCAAACTAACATTAATGTGCCAAAATAGTCAGATGTTCAGTAATTTTGAGGCTCCTAGGGGATAAACTGATTGACTATTTGGATCTCATCCATGGCTCTTAACCACAAAACTCTATGATGACCCAAATATCATCGACCCTGTGGTGTTCACAAAGCTTGACATACACAAAAGGCAAATTCTTGGAAGACTCTATTAGTATTAGGTACTGCAGTTATTCTCAGCCCAGATTTTGTTACATTCCATTTATCACTAGTTATTACAAAAACTGTCACAAAAGCCTTAAGCCTAACTTACTTTTATCACTATTACTTAATATGTATAGAATGCTTTATAGCTAATGAAGCTCTTCCACCTACTATCCCACTTGATCCTCATAAAAACCTCATGTAGTAGATAGAACAAATATTATCCTCCTTTTGTACTGGTTGGAACTGAAATGCAGAGATTCAGTGTTCCACACAGCTTTAAGACCCAGCTGCTTTGTCTTGTGACCTTGGGCATGTCTCTGCCTCAATTTCTCCCAATGCTTCTGGCAACTTCCTTTAAGGTAAGGAAAATAAATTACCCCCATCAGTAGTTTTCTCAACTCTCCCAGTTGTGGTAGAATAGTTTAGCATTTGCTTCCTTAAAGTTTTTATCAGAATGTGAATACAGACCCTGAGCAAGAAGAAACGAAGCCAAATTTCATAATAATTACAAAAGCAACTTTTAATACAATCAATGCCAACCTACCCACACATACATACACACATTCTTTACAAAACACAACTCTATGAAATCCTCTTAGGAGGGAAACACTAACCCTTCCCACCTAGGTCTTAAGTGTCACAAATCTGGTGGGTCATTTTAGAAGATCTTAAAATCTTTCTAATACGTGCCATTGAGGAAATATATGTTAATTTCTCTCATTGAAAAAACTAAAACAAAAAATGTCCTTGACCTCTCGACTCCACAGTTCCTGAAAAGAGAGCCTATATATTCACCCCCTTCTGTTCATTTCCTTCCATTCTCCCTTGAATCCATTCTACTCAGGTTTCTGTCTCCGCCACTTCACTGGAACACCTGTCCAGGTCACTAGTAGCCTCCTCATTGCTAAATCCAATGATCAGTTCTCAACTCCCATATTACCTAGCCTACCAGCAGCATTTGATAAGGCTGATTACTCCTGCTTCCCTGAAACACTGTGTTTCCTTGGTGACCACAATATCCCAATTCTCACCCTATGGCCCGTTCCTCAGTCAACTTTGTTGAATCGCCGAATGTTGCAGTGGTCCCTGGCTCTCCTTTTTCCTATCTACTCTCACTCGGTTGGTGACCTCAAATCTTATCAGAGTTTTAAATGCTAATGACTTTGACCTTTATCTCACTGAATTAATCCCACACTTAAGGTGTCTGAAGAGGCATCTCAAATTTAATGTGCCCAAAACTGAGCTCCTGGTGTACTTCAAATCTATTGCTCCCACAATCCTTCCCAATTCAATAAAAGGCACTCCATTCTTCAGTTGTTCAGGCCAAAAGCGGAGTCAACAGTGACATAACTCTTTCTCTCCCATCCCATATGTAATTTTACAACAGCATCCAACTAGCATTCCATCACTTCCTTTGGTTATGGCCTCAGGAACCACACCTCTCAACTGGGTCACTGCAGCAGCCCTGAACTAGGTGGGTCTCTCTGCTGCATTCTTGCAGTCTCCCACCCTCACCTCAGAGTATTAGAATCACAGCAGCATCAACAGAAAACCATCTCACTACCCTTCTCAAACCCCACCAGTTTCTTTTCATCTCACCCAAAGCCAAAATCCTAACAATAACCATGGCTCTCATTTCCTTTCTTCCTCTCTACCCATCACTCACAGCAACCAATCACAAGCCTCCTTCTACCATTCCAACAAGACGGACACAAGTCTGCCTCAAGATCTCTGCATTTGCTATTTCTTCTACCTAGAACACTCTTCCCTAAACATCTATAAGGCTCTTTCTCTCACCTTCTCCAAGTCTTTACTCAAATATTACCTTTTTAGTGAGGCCTTCCCTGAGTACCCTATATATAATTGAAGTTCTCTCTTATATTTTCTGCAAAAAACTTATTGCCTTCTAATAGAGTATATATCTCACTTATTTTCTTATTTTTAGTCTCTCCAATAGAATGTCAACTCCATAAAAGCAGAGAGTTTTATTTACTTTGTTCACTACTGAATCCCAGTGTCTAAAATACTGTCTGGCACATAGTAGGTACTCAGTAAATAGTTGATGAATCAAAGAATCCTATTGTTACAACAATACAGATTTATAGTAATTGACTCATACACAGAGGAGAAGGTTTATGGCCTACAGAATTCTGAGTAATGAAGGACTAAGAATGTTGATTATATATGATGATACAGACCAGTTCTGTCCATTAGAAACATAATGTAAGCCTCAAGTAATTTTAAATTTTCTACTAGTCATATAAAAAAGTAAAATTAATTTTAATGTTTTATTAATCCCATATATCAAAAATATTACTTTAATATGTGATTCATATAAAAATTATGAATAAAGTATTACTCCTTTTCTACAGACTGTCTCTGAAATGTCATATTTTATGCACAGCACAGCTCACTTGGGACTAGCCACATATCAAATGTCAATAGCTACATGTGACCAGTGACTGCCCTACTGGATATAGTACAGATATAGGCCAAAATCAAATAACCTTGTTGTGGAAAAAATCTTCTGTATTTATTGTTTTTAAACTTAGCATCCCAAAACAAAGGCCTGGTACAACCTCATGGTTTCCTAGTTTTGTCCAAACAGTTTTGATGGGCATAACAAGAGTAATAATCACCTCCATCCTGAGAAACAATTTATATCAAGACAACTGGTTCAATTCTTTAGATTTCATAGAGATGTTCTGATTAGAAAGAATGAATGCCCTTCTTCCCTAATGTCTTCAATTCGGAAATAAAGCTAAATCAGAGAGTCTATGATCTTATCTACATTAGCAGGGGGAAAATCATTATTTCCAAATAGAACTATTAAAATTCAATTTCTACTAAAAAACAACAGTATTTATTTAAAGTTAACCAAAATACATTCTGTGTTGAAAAATTATTTTTTTGTGCCCTAACTGGTTTGGCTCAGTGGCCAGAGCGTCGGCCTGTGGACTCAAGGCTCCCAGGTTCGATTCCAGTCAAGGGCATGTACCTTGGTTGTGGGCACATCCCCAGTGGGGGAGTGTGCAGGAGGCAGCTGATCGATGTTTCTCTCTTCATTGATGTTTCTAACTCTTTATCCCTCTCCCTTTCTCTCTGTAAAAAAATCAGTAAAATATATATTTTTAAAAACTTTTTTTTTTTTTGTACAGAGATAGTTGCATTTAAAAAATTCAGAACAGCCCTGACTGACCAGTTTGGCTCAGTGGATAGAGCGTCAGCCTGAGGACTGAAAGGTCCCAGGTTCGATTCTGGTCAAGGGCATGTACCTTGGTTGCAGGCACATCCCCAGTGGAAGTTGTGCAGGAAGCAACTGATCAATGTTTCTCTCTCATCATGTCTCTAGCTCTCTATCCCTCTCCCTTCCTCTCTGTAAAAAGTCAATAAAATATATTTTTAAAAAAATAAAAAATAAAAAATTCAGAATAGTTGCCTTAGCAATAATTTTGCATTTCATTATATAAAAGTAAAAAAAAGCACTAAGGAGAATGCTTTGAGATTTTCATAAATGCATTTAAATTCTCACTATGTCTCTTGATAGCTGAACTATTATGTATGGAATTGTTTTCATTAATTTTTTTAATCATTACAGGATGCCTTCCGAAATCCCATTACATATAAATATTTACTTATTAGAATTATAATACTTGCCATCATTAATAAACAACAAAATTTACAGAACCCAATTAAAATGTATAGTATTTTAAACTTTTAAAGTTATAAAAATTTTCCTTTTTTTTTTTTAAAGCTGTAAAGCAAAGCACAGCAGCATCTACTTACTCAGCTGTTCGGGGTGTTGTCTATAAGCTCCTGTAAACTGGCAGGTTAGGCTTGGGTCAGCCAGGCCCAGACACTCCAGATGGTAAAATAGCCTGCCTCTTCCAACTGTGAAAAGCATTAATAAATGCCTGTGTGAGAAAGAAAACTGGGATTACAACCAAGACAGAATGCTCCCGAGTAGACTGTCTAGACAGAGAATACTTCTGTTTCTTCTATTCTTTCTTTTTAAAAAAAAAAAAAAAAAAAGCGGTCTCAGAACAAGTTAATTCATGGCCCTGAAGTTGTGGGTGACCTGAGCTAGCAATACTTGGTATTAAAACTGCCCTTCTGCTTTAAGAAATCTCTTCAGGGAAAAGCCTAGATGAGCACACTAAATTATGCATCCGGTTCTAAAACTTGACCACTTTTTTACCGGTCTGATCCTCAACTGGTAGAGATCCTCTATCTCTAACCATATAATTTATCATGCAAACTAAGACATTTTTGAAAGTGGAAAAGGGAACTTTTGAAATATTTATTAATCAATAAACTGTTATTACATTTACTTTATTTAAAAAAATGAAAATAATGTACATCCACTACATCAATGCAAAAATTTTAAAGTTTTTTTTATATTATATGAACATTTAAAATATAAACAGATTAATTATTCTTGGTACATATTCATATACTCTACTGTTTTCTTATTAGATTCTATCTCTAATATTGTGTCACTAGTAGTTTTTCTGGACAAAAAGACTGATAAGGTCTTACTATTTTTAATTTTTCACCAAGTTTACCACAATTTTTGGTAAATAATCTTTTCATCTTTTTGTTAAATAATCTGAAATCACTGATATCGCCATCTGACTCTTCTGTTTTGGGATTATTTTTAACAAGAAAGTATTTTTCACAGCTGCTGAGAAACCTGGTAAACTCAAAGTCAATTCTGCTAAAAGAAGGATATTCTCAATTCTATTTTTTTTCTTAGAAAACTATTTCAGTCTACATGTTTCCACAGATACTATCATTTGCCTAAGTTGGTATTCTTTTTTCTCCACTGTTGCCCCCACTGATCCACTGACCATGCATGACACAGCAACACAGATAGTTTTTTCCCCATGATGCAAATCGAATCATGTCATTTCCTACATTAAAACGTTTCAATGGTTTCCCATTGCTCCTAGGATATCATCCACAACCTTCATGGCCAAGAAAGCTCTGCTAGACCTGGTACCTGCCTACCTCTTAGGCCACACTGGCAACCTCTAAAATCATCAGAAGCACCAGCTGTCACCTGCCCCAGAGCTTCTGCATCTTCTGTTCCCTCTGTGTGAAACACCCTTCCAATCATGGCCACCATTTGTAGCTGGGAGGCCTCCTAATGCTGCCAGTCTAAATCACACCATGGTATTCTTTCTCTCAAAAACATTCTGTACTTTTCCTGCTAAGTTTTCATCACAGTCTGTGTTTTACTTATTGGTATTTTTAGAAAGCCTAACTCCATCAGGCAATAAAAGCTTCATGAGACCCCAGCTGGCGTGGCTCAGTGATTGAGCATCAATCTTTGAACCAGGAGGTCATGGTTCGATTATGGTCAAGGACACATGGCCAGGTTGTGGGCTCGATCCCCAGGGTGAGGTATGCAGGAGGCAGCGGATCAATGATTCTCTCTCATCACTGATGTTTCTCTCTATCCCTCCCTCTCCCTTTCTCTCTGAAATCAATAAAAATATATTTAAAGGCTTCATGAGAGTGTAGAGATCATTCCCATTTAATTCATCCCTTAGTCATCATTCTCTATGCAGAACTTATGTCAGTCCTTGGCACCTTGTGAACCATTAGTACCTATTTGGTAAACGAATGAATAAAAGACTGAGAAGGAGAGGGTGGGAAACAAAGGATAAATCTGGTTATTTCAGTCAATTTGGTATCTACGACCCAAACACCTCACAATCCTTATCCAATTACATCATCGATTTATCCTCTATACTGGATGGTTCCAATCAGCATGTAAAGAATATGTGCTTTCTCCTAATCACAGAGAGAGAGGGGGAAAAAAGTTCTCTTGACCCCACATTCCCGTGGATAAACATCCCATTTCTCTACCTGCTGTCTCCCATTCTTTCTTCCCATTCTCATTTGAACCCACCATTCCCATCAGACTTTTGTGCGCATGGATCCCGTGAAAACTACTCTTGTTAAAGTCACCAATGTCATCCACCTTAAACTACCCAACAGACAGGACTGAGGCAGACACTTTTTAAACACTTCACCACAACCACCCTATAAGGCAGGTAATTCATTCAAGGCCATATGGGTAGAAAGCATCAGAGACAATTTTTCCTAGATTTAATGATCAGTTTTCATCATCCTGGATTTGTCAGTGGTA
>PVJC01021709.1:0-27982 GCA_004026665.1 Murina feae
GAGGACTGCTCCGAGCCTCAGATGCGGCTGGGGGCAGGTCCCCAGTGGTGACACACACACACACAAAAGGCGCCTGGCAGACTGGGGCCATCATAGGACATCCACTGAGGGGTCCCAGACTGTGAGAGGGCACAGGCCGGGCTGAGGGACTCCCTCCACCCCGAGTGCACAAATTTTTGTGCACCGGGCCCCTAGTTATTAATAACTGTGGAAGCAACAGCAGCAGCAACAGTATTATTAAAATCGTTGAATGTTTCCCATATGTCAGACACTTGTCAAGGTAACGCCCACTGTTCAATATCTGAAACAAACAATAAAGGCTGAGTTCATTGCTTGCCACACACGTGAGGGAGAACTAGGTAAGAGTCTGTGAGCACAGCAGGGAGCTCATCTTCCTGGGCTTGGGGAGCAGTGGGGCACCCAGAACGGGTGGGTTTTTAGAAGTGGGCATGTCCAGCACTTGGTGGACCTAACTAAGCTGTGTAGGCAGGTTCCATGAGCTAGACTGGCTGACTCACAAATTTCAGAAGACGAGTTACTGAATTATTAGTTGCTGCTCATTGACTGACATTTAGAAGCATAAGGCTATCACCGATCAGCCATGTTTCAGAAACAGTTACTGAAGTAAATTGCCATTTACACTGAGGACAGGTGTAAAACTATTTCCAATGATTACTTGTTTTTATGGCCAAAGGACCACCTTTTCTTAGGAGCATAGGATCCTTTTATTCTCATGATACTGAAAGCTGTATTTCATTTATGCGTGTTATATAATTTCCTTTTCACGGAATCCTTTAAGAGTACAAATCATTAGAGTTTCCATGTTGTACATGACAAAACTAAATTTTAACTTGCCCAAAGTCACATGACTCATAGGACTAGGACTGGAATCAAAAAAGGGTTCAAACAATTTGAGAACTGGGGTTATGCTAGAACTAGAATTCAAAGCAATTTTAACTCCAAGACAATCAGGGCTGAGCTAAAGCCTGTGTCCTTCCCTTGTTCAGTCAGTGGACAGCACTGTCCGTGCTGAGTCATCGTCAGCTGGAGGCACTGATAATATCAATGTGTACACAGCAAACAAAAGCCCTGTCCTTTTCCAGCAAGCAGCCTTGCTGTCTTTTGCTGACATTTGCATTCTGAACCTTTTCTCTTGCCTATTTCAGGATGTGATCTGGTAAATAATTGACACTGGATTAGGTCATTCTCTTCCAAGTCCTCTGCCAAACACTTCAACCAAGTCATTAACCTTGTGCCTGTTATTGGAGCTCAGCCTTACTCTTCATGTCACCTCTGAAAAATCAGATTTGCATTTGATAACCACACTTAGTTCGGAAGGCCAAAGGAAATTAAAGTTATAATTTCAAGCTCTAATTTAATGACTGGCAATTTTTCTAAGAATAATTTGGTACCCATTTTTGAAGCATATCAACGAAATTTATTTTTACCCTGTACTTTACCGTAGGGTGAAAATATTCCCCCAAATAAACTTAATAGGAGCCCTAGCTGGTTCTGCTCAGTGGATAGAACGGTGGTCTACGTACCAGAGGGTCCCGGGTTCAATTACGGCCAAAGGCACATCCCCAGGTTGAAGGCTCGATCCCCAGTAGGGGGCTTGCAAAAGGCAGCCGATCAATGATTCTCGCTCATGATTGATGCTCCTATCTCTCTCCGCCCCCTCCTTTCCTCTTTGAAGTAAATAAAAATATACTTAAAAAACAAAAAACTTTGCAGGAGTTAGTTTGGTAGTCTGGTAGTCTGTTCAAATTCCCACCAAGATGTTTATGTTACAAGTCACATTCTCAATTTAGTTAATTTTGAGCAAACATTCATGTGAAACAGCCTCAGTCAGTGGCAGTTTGGGATGCTCAGCTGTCACTTAAAGAGATTTGTTTTAAAAATGGGAAGGGGTAAAGACAGTTCACACAGATTATTCTCATTATCACTGGGTGTGCAGCCTCTCAACTCCAAGTGTTGAATCCTATTGTAAATAAAACCTTTAAAGACAACATTTAAAGTCTTAAACTAATTGATTATGTTGAGGAAACAAATAGACACAGAATAAATTTTAAAATGAAAACTGTCTTAATATATATATGTATTTTTTTAAAGGCTGAGTTAATTACCCAGGGATGCTGTGTTTTACTTCTGTGTTAGAAAACTCACAAATAACTCTCAGAGATGATAAACTGAAGTGGAATGTGTGCATGAAGAATTTCCATAAAATTGTTTCTGGATAATCAGAAACAAAGCAATTCTTTAAAAATATTATTTTATATGAGGTGATTACATATATCCTATATAATAAAAGCCTAATATGCTACGTGTCAGGTCGTCTGGTAGTCTGTTCAACCAATCAAAGCGTCATATGCTAATAATACGCTAAAGCCGCTTAACGCTCGCTATGATGTGCACTGACCACTATGGGGCAGACAGTTGACCAGTCAACCAGTCACTACAACTTGCACTGACCCCCAGGGGGCAGATGCTGTGACAGGTAGGTTAGTTTGCTCCTGGGGTCTGATCGGGACTGAGTGAGATGGGCGGGGCACACCCTGGAGCCCTCCCACTGTGCTTCCTCGGCTGACAAACCTCCCAAGTCCCTCCCTGGCCCCAGTGGTGCACCAGTGGGTCCCTCGGCCTGGCCTGCACCCTCCTGCAATCAGGGACTCCTCAGGGGATGTTGGAGAGCTGGTTTTGGCCCGATCCTGCAGACCAGGCCCAGGGATCCCACTGATGCACAAATTCATGCACCCGGCCTCTAGTATATAATACGTCAATAAAATACTGAGTAGATTGTGAATATTTCACATTCGTTGCTAAACATTTATGTTTACAAGTTAACAAATGAAACATTTATTTGACAAAATAGGATTGTCTTATTATCAGAATGCCTTGTAGTTTGGCATATTATATATTTTTTATTTTATATATTAACAGCATTTAGTAAACGTGTTTTGCTGGGCACAGATCTTATTCCATAGAGAGCATTTGGTCATACCTATGCTATTGGGCATAGGATGTTCCAGGGAGGTAATATATGTCTAAAGCATTTATGTTTTGTTAAGTACCTGCTGTGTAGAGGAATTTGGCAGAAAAAAAAAGAAAATTTATGATAGAACTCTCAAAATTCCCATAACTATATTTCAAACATGCCTGGAAAGAAATTTCACACTACCAAGAAGACTCAATTTTCTGGGTCTCCATCCCTGAATCTGTTTGGAACCTCCAGCTGGTACTCAGACCAAGAAGAACAGAGTTAGGAATGGCTTCTACCTTCTGCCTGCCCCCATGCTAGGGCCCAGAATAGTACTATGCTTTCAAAAAGACCATACAGGCCACTTTAAAAATGTGTAATTACTCAACTCCTCACGGAGCTGTGTGCTTTTGAGGATCAGACTGTGCCTTTATTCACAGAACTTGGCACCTTGTTTTCAACCCTAGAGTAGACACTTAGCAAACATCTTTAATATGCCCAATTGTCCTGGCATGAGTATGTACATGTTAAGACAAGCACTCCTCTCTCTCTCTCTCTCTCTCTCTCTCTCTCTCTCTCTCTCTCTCTCTCTCTCTCCCCCCCGCTCTCTCGCAACATGCACACACATACACAATCAGATATTCTTACTGATTCTGATCATCTTTAAACCATTTTCATGGAAAATATTTTCAAGGTAACCAAGGAAAATGATCCTTCTTAAAATGAGGGACTGCCCTAGCTGGTTTTGCTCAGTGGATGGAGCATCAGTCTGCAGACTCAAGAGTCCCGGGTTCGATTCTGGTCAAGGGCATTTGCCCAGGTTGTGGGCTCGATCCCCAGTGTGGGGCATGCAGGAGGCAGCCAATCAATGATTCCCTTTCATCATTGGTGTTTCGATCTCTTTCTTCCTCTCCCTTCCTCTCTGAAATCAATAAAAATATTTTTTTAAAAAAATGAGTGGACTTTGCTCAGTATAAATTATAAAGGCCAAATTAACATAATTCAAAAATAAATACACATTTTTATTAGAGGAGGCTCAGGTTGCTAATGTTTGCTTTATTCTGGTTACACAGTAGTACTGTGGTGGTATATTGCAGATATAATTATGTTTCATTTTAAGATTTAAGCACTTGTTTTCAGATAAACCATTATCTTCATGCAGAACTGCACCCCCACCCCCCACCCCCCAAAAAAAACAACTAGAGTTCTATTTCTTGTTCTGAAATGAACTTTAACTTCAGTTCGCTAATCCTTTCCAGGATGCCCTAACTGCTCAATTTAATATATCCTTCAGCTACTATCTTATTTAAGAGTATTTTTTTTCTTATTTAGGTCAACTTTTATTGATATATTTTTTCTGTGAAGATTAAATTATATGATAAATTTTTCTAGCAGAGTCTCTCCTGTCATCCATCTTGAACTTTAAAAATTCCATGGGCAATCTGGCAATAAAATATTCTGAACTGCAAGCTGAACTTCCCACAAATGTGAGCTGTCACTGCTGCCTGACTCCGCTGATCAGCCAACTGTGTCAAGTAGTTCTGTCATTTCCTTTCAGAAAACATGCAAACCCTTCAATCATTTTGTTTCTGAAGGAAAGGAGGGAAGAAAAATCACCACATATTTTTTTCTTCTTTGGCCTGTGATGGTGAAGCAAAAGTAATTTAGAATTATAGTTAATAATCATAATAACAGTTATTGAGTGTTTTACTTTTCTAAGCACTTTGTAGTTAGTAACCATTTAATCCTCATAACAATTCTATACAGTAGATACTATAATGACATCTTTTAAAAGATTAATAAATGAGATACATTGATAGGTTAAGCAATTCGCCTATGTGAAATAGTAAGGGGCAGAACGTGAACTCAAGGAGTCTAGGTTTAAAAGCACATACTTTCGCCCTGGCCAGTGTTATTCAGTGGATAGAGCATCAGCCTCTGCAACAAAGGGCCACAGGTTTGATTCCAAGCCAAGGTCAAGGGCACCTCCCTGCAGGTTTTATACCTGGCCCTAGTTGGGGCTCACTTGTGCTCGCTTTCTCTCTCTCCCCCCCCATCCCCTCCCCCTCCCCCTTTCCCTCTCCCTCTTTCTCCTCCTTCCTCTCCTCCTCCCCTCCCCCTCCCCCTTCTTCCTCTCCCTCTCCTTCTTCCTCTCCCTCTCCCTCTCCCTCTCTCTCTCTCTCCTTTTCACTCTTTCTAAAAATCAGTGGGGAAAAATAACCTCAGGTGAGGATTAACAACAACATAAATGTACATACTTTCATAGATGGTCAGTAGGATTCTATAATAGGCACAGTTTAGATCATAGATTTTTTTGTATTATTTTATTTTATTTAATAATGCAAATTTGGAGAAAATAAGATTTTAATTAATACCATCAAATAAATTCATTTCCATTAGCTTCAAAACCGTTAGCTTATTTCAACTGTGCTGATAAACATTTCAGGGAGGTTTTTATTGCTGGTGGTGGTGTTGCTGTTGTGTGTGCATTTGTGTTTTTAAGACAATGACTAATAGTAATATGTTTACTTTAACTTATTAATTTGACTACTGCTCACCGGCATCAAATTGAATGACCCTTTCTACTGTAAGTTATTCTCATCAGAATATTAAAAGTGAGTATTTATTTAGTGCCTATTACCCATCAAGAAATAATAAGCACTTTATATGACCTTTAATCCTCACATCCATTTTTTGATTAAACACATTTATTATCCTGATTGTACAGTTGTGAGGCTTAGAGTAGGCAGCTTGTTCAAGAATATACATAAACTTGTTTTATCTCTTCCCAATGAAAAGTGATAGTTTTGAGAATAGTATCCCAAATATGTGTCAGATTTTTGGCATTATAATTTTAGAGTATTATTTCCTTGGGAGGGAATTAATTCCCAAAACATATCATGGAAATTCCATTTTTCAAAACATACTTTCTGAACACATTATTTTTCCAAAACACTTTTAGAATAAGTGTATTATGATCTACATTTTTCTCATGTTGGGTAGAGAATTTTCTTTGAAATCTTATTAAATAAAATAAATTATTTTATTAAAAAAGGAAAAAAGGAAGGAAGCAAAACAGCAAAAAGAAAAAAATCTTATAATCATTGCTGATTTTACTGTAAATTTGTTACCCATTAGTCAGAAACATATATAAAAGGCCACGTATTAATAAAAATACACCGTGTAATTTCATTGAGTCTTTAACTTCATGAAAACTGAGTAAATAATATCCACACCAATGATGCTAGTAAAGTGAATGAACTATTCAGAGAGCAAATGAAATTCATACACAACCCTCTCCTAAATCCACTACCAAGTTCCTCAGCATCACTCTGCCCCCGTGTATTCAACAAGAGGACATTCTATCTAAAGAGAAGACAAATATCTTACTACTTTATAAAGTTGCTTAGTACAGATAGGCCACTGAACTATTAATTTAATTAAACAAGAGATCAACACTGCATCAAGTTTCACTTCAATTCTAAGAAATAACATGCATGTGACACATGTAGATAGTTTGCCTTTTGGAAACTGGAGCGATTGTGCTTTCTGCTCCATAGTGAGAGAGGAAACTGCTTACTCAACATGAATTGCTAACAAGAGCAGGTATATCCATAATACAATATTATTAAACTAAAGGAAAAGAACATTTTTTTTCCTTTCTGCTTCGTTAGGAGCATAGAGCAAAGAATTCTATTTCAAGGTTTATTATGTGAAAAAATTATAATAACCTCTGTCATTAAGGAAGAGAAAAAGAAGGAAGAAGAGGAGGAGAGTGAGGAAGAAAGACTGTGCCTATGGCTGACTTTAGTGTGGATCTATTAACCATTAGTCAGAAACACAGGTTGACAGCCCACTGAGTCCCATTAGTACTAATAGTCTTCCTCTTATCTTCAAGCTTATGATATTTTCTTGGAATACACACAAAAATGTACTGTTCTGGTATCTGGCACCCCTATGGCAGAGCTGTTTACGATTAGAGTGGGTAATTATGCTGTGGCCTGCAGATAATCCATCATGGCGGGTTTTGTTTGTGACTCCTGATAATTAATGATAAATTCACAGAACAGCAGCTACACAGCATAGAGGAAATTCATCTTCTAAAGGTCAGCAAAGGGTTGAAGCATGAAGTTAAAATAAGCCCATAGCTGTTCACTATTTTTTATCAATCAATCTTTGTGAGGTTTTGGTGTGGTGGTAGTGTGTGTGTGTGTGTGTGTGTGTGTGTGTGTGTGTGTGTGTCTGTGTGTTTTGAAAGGCATAATGGAAATGTTTAGACCTTAATACAGGCATTGTCTGAAAAACTAATCCCTTGGTGTCTTTATAATTAGAATAGGAGTTTACTTTTATTTTAAGTTCCTTGAGGACTAGAACTGTTTTTACCCAGAAAAATACATCACCAAGCAATTTGGTATCTCTATGATGGCAAGGGAGAGAATCCACTCCTACCACCTAAATCTCACCTCACTCAAAGACATGGTAACAAAACCCTGAAAATATTAACTGAACTATGGGAGTGTGGATTAGCAGCAAGAAAGATGGGCAAAGGAGCGGAGAAAAAGTCAAAGCTATATGTGAATGCAGAAAGTCTGCCGAATAATGCCAGAATAATTTCTGTGGGAAGTGGGGTTTAGGGGAAATGTGGCGATGTATACAACCATTTTTTGTCATTCAAAAAACTGGGCTACACTCAGAAATGCTGTGGTGGGCATCAGGGAAAGGTGACTGCATTTCAAATCTAGAAACAGAGAAAGGACACAGGAAGGGGAAGTCAAAGCCAAAAATGACAATAAAAAGTGGTGTGGCAAGAAGAAACCCAGTGATATTGGGAGGCACACCAAATTCTCCACCATAGATTGGTGGGGATTTGAATCAAATTGCTTTTAAATCTACAAAGATGGGGTCACTCCAGCTAAACCTTGGGTTTTGTACTATAGTTAACTAGCAAGTGTTTATTTTTGTTTATATATAAATGATTTAAAGATCTAAAAAAAAAACATGTGCTGATAATGCTAATGTTGTCACAGCCATTTTAGCCAGAGAAAGCACCAGAATAGAAACAACAAGGGTTATAGACCTGGTTGCATGGCCTAGAGTAGATACATTGGTGACAAATCATTTAAAATCTCTCTACTTCAGTTTTTTCATTTAAAAGAGAAAAAAAAACAAAACTCATACCTAACGAGTTGATGTGACCATGAAATATAATATCTAAGATGAGAATGCTTGGAAAATAGAAACTATTAACAAATGATAATGATGCCAAATATGTATTGAGTGCTTCCTTGTGCCAAATTCTATTGAGTAGCACACATGTACTGTATCATTTAATCCTATCTCATCCACATAAAAATCCTATGAGGTAGACACCATAAGTTTCTCATTTTACAAAGGAAGGAAGATGAAAGCATGGATTTCATAGACATTAAAAAGGGTCAGGCTTATTTTGAAGTGTTAACTGGGCTAGGTTCCAGTCAAACACTAATCTAAGATGTTGCAGTGAAGGTATTTTGTAGATGTGATTCAAGTCTATAACGAACTGACTTTAAGTAAAGATGATTTTTCTAAATAATCTGGGCAGGCCTGATGCATTCCGTTGAAAGGCCTTACTAGCATAGTTGAGGCTTCCCGGAAGAAGAAATCCCACCCGTGGATAGCAGCTTTGGCTCATCCACAAGAGTTTTAGAGCCCTTTTTTTCTTAATGGCCTCCCTTATTGATTTTGGACTTTTCTAGCTAGACCCTACAATCGCCAATTTTTTTGCAGTGTATCTCTTTTTTTATGCTTATGTAGATATAGATAAAGACACAGCTACAGATGTAGATTCAGATATAGATGAGCTATAGATGAGACAGAGATAATCTCATACTGCTCTGCTTCTCTGATTGGACCCTGGCTGATAAAAACAGGAAGCCCAAGAACTTCACCACTACTAGGCTATTCCATCTCAAGCCACTTGAAAATTAACCTTCTTTTTCTTCCTCCCCTTCAATATAATTAGGAATGGGCAGCCATGTGTTGCTTTTTAGAATGGGAAACAAAAGCTCGTTTCATGGACTCAGCCAAGATTGCAAAGCTGATGTAAATCTAAACAAAGCAAAGCTGTCGTTCTTGTGAATTATAAAAATGATCTCTGTTTTCGCATCTTCCGTAACCACCATTCTATAGCACGGACACTGCTCTCTTGTGTGTCACAGGGCAGCAAGACCCACCAGAGCATATCCCAGATTTAACACTGGACAATCGCTTTAATTAGAACATACAAATGAAGCATAAGAAGACACCAGCATCTGTTTCATTCCCTCTAGAGGCAAAAGGCATCAACTTTCCTGCCCTCACATGATCATTAGCGTTTCTCCTCACAGCTGTCACCTGAGGAGTATACCTTAAGGAAGTGAAACGCCACGCCAGAGAGAAAACTGCCCTCAATGAAGAAGATTGGCTTGCCCTTGTCCTTAATCTCAAATACTTTCCTCAGCTGTCTGGCCTTTTTAGTTACGGGGAATAGTGGCTGAGTTAAAGCAGCTGCTTGTCATTCATCTATTAAAAGCTGTGCATCTGTAGCTTTCAAAGTCAAGTGA
This sequence comes from Murina feae, assembly GCA_004026665.1. NCBI lineage: Eukaryota > Metazoa > Chordata > Mammalia > Chiroptera > Vespertilionidae > Murina > Murina feae. Next base: position 9,559 of record PVJC01021709.1, read on the forward strand.
AGGAAACACACAGGACCCAAAGTTCCTGGTCTGTTAATGGCCCACTTATCCATAAACACACATTTTGCTCAAGTATATCCTCAGAACTCCTAATTATAATGCTATAAATCATAGCATAAAATTAAAGGGAGCTACAGAGGAAGAAATATGAATATTACTGAAAATGAGAAGGTAATTAAGTTATCCTCTTCACTCTGAGCCAGCTTTGGCTGTTTAAAATAAATCCTAATAACTGCTTAAAATGAACTCAAATTACAGTGAATAATCAACTGACCTAATTTAGAGATTTCGTAACTGGTTTATTAAGATAATTATGGCTAACTAGGCAGATTTGAGTCATTCTCAAGCACGTGAAAGGTGAGTGTGATGGTTAATTGTATGTGTCAACTTGGCTGGGCCCCTGTGCCCAGGTATTTGGTCAAACATTCTGGATGTTTCTATGCAGGTGTTCTTAGGAGAAAATTAACATTTAAATCAAGGGACTTAGAGTAAAGCAGATTGTCCTCCCTAATATGGGGGGGGGGAGGGCACACATCTAGTCATGTGAAGGCCTTAACTGAACCAAGACTGACCTCCCATGAGCAAGAAGACATCCTGATGGCAGACCACCTTTGGATTCCAATTGCAACTCTTTCTTAAGTCTCTAGCCTACCAGCCTTCCCCATCAGATTTTGGGCTCATGAAGCCACCACAATTGTTTGAGCAATTCCTTAAAATAAATAACATTATATATATATATATATATATATATATATATATATATATATACACACACACACACACATACATACATGCATACATGCATGCGTACACACACACACCTCTTTGGTTCTGTTTCTCTGGATAACTTTACTCACACAGTGAGTACATTGGCTACACTGGAAATACCAGATGAACTTCAGGAATATACAAGATGAGAACCCAGCTGCATTCATAGACTAATAACTACTTTACCTAGTCTTAGCTAGCATTGTCACGTTTTTGTATCCAAGTCCCAAATGGAAGGATTATTATGGTATATGCCAATATATACACAACACAGAGGGAATGCTCAATGGAGTGGCCATAACCAAAAGTGTTTTAGTTCATTTGGGTTTCTATATCAAAATACCACAGACTGAGCAGCCTAGAAAACAACAGAAATTTGTTTCTCACAATTCTGGAAGCTGGAAATCCAAGATAAGGGTGCCAGCATGGTTGAGCTTTGGTTAAGGCCTTCTTTTGGGCCACAGACTGCCTACTTCTCAGTGTCCTCACATGGTAGAGGAGTAAGGAATCTTCCTGATTACCAGTCCCATTCATGAGTGTTCTGCCCTCATGATCTAATGACCACCCAAAGGCTCCACCCCCTAACACCATTAGCTTTCAACATATGAATTTGGGGGTGGGAGGGACACAAACCTTCAGATCAAAGCTCCTTCGAAAGAGTGAATACTAATTTCAGGGCTACTAGCTGCCAAGCTCCAGCTAAGTTTGAGGGCATCTGGGACTTATCTAGAAATAGGAACAATCCCTAGACATCTAGGAACTCAGCAATGTATTAATCCACCTAATATTTATTGATATTACCTTCACCTCAGGGAGGCTATGGTGAACAGCAGCAGTATACACCCTGATGTCATGGAGCTCAGAATCTGAGGGAGAAATAGATTGTTGTTCAAATTATCACTCAAATAAAGACCCAACTGCAAGCTTAGTTAAGTGCCATCAAAGACGGATGCCCAGTTGTTTGAGAGTATGTAGCAGAGGCATCCAGAGTAGACAAGCACGTACTACTCTTCTAACCAGCAGCATTAGCACCACCTGGGAGCTAGTTAGAAATGCAGAATCTCAGGCCCTACCCAGACCTGCATTTTAATAAGACCCCAGGAGAGTCTTATTCGCATTAAAATTGAAAAGCATCTGGCTTAAGAGATAAACAAAACTACTTTACTTTGGGTGGGACATTCCAGCTGAGCTCTGAATGGAAGGGATAGAGCCCTCAAAAGTAGAGGAAGCGGTATTTATTCCCATGAGGCAATCATTATGGCTATCTCTGGGTCTCTTCCCAAGCCCTTTGTAGAACTGTCCTTTCCTATCCCTGAAGTTGCATCTATCTGGCCAAGTGACTTGCTCTGGTTAGTGAAATATAAGTAGGATGGGACTGTTATTTCAGAGTAGAATTTTTAGGAACTGTTAGGTAATTTACCGTTCTTATTTTATTTCTGTCATGGTTAGAGGTTGTCCGTGTATAGTTGGTTTCTTGGTCAGCAGGGAACCCGAACAGAAACTTTAACTTGCCTGGAATGAGTGTAGCGTGAATGAGTGATAAACTTGGTTGTATTGAGCTCCTGAGATACCTTGGTGATTTGTTTCTACCTATCAAACTAATACAGTGGGTCATTGACTGATACATTTAACTAATACTTACTGAATGCCCCCAAGGTGCCAAGCACTGACCCAGACTCTGGGGAGTCAGTGATAAAATTAGCCAGACAAGACCCAGCGGGATCTTCTCTTTCTCTGGAGAAAGATGGGTCAATAATCAACTAAAATAAAATAATAGTTCCAGATAGGAACATGTGTTATAAAGAGAAGAAAATGGGGTGGTGAGTCCAGAAGGATACGATAGGGAAACTTCAGATGGTGTGGTCAGGTCAGGGACACTTTCCTTCTCCAAGGAGCTGACATGTGACCTGCTACCTCAATGAAGAGAAAGAACCAGACACTTGAACATCTGGACAAGAGTCTCCAGGCAAAAGTGCAATGTCCTTGAGGCAATATCAGACTTGGCCTGAAAAAGCAACAGAAGCCCAGCAATGGACACAAAAGAGGAGAGAGTGTTTACAGTGAGACTGGCGAAGCGGCCAGATCCCAGATCCCAGAGCTTTCAGGTCTGTGAAGAGGTTAATGTTTTATAGGAGCGTGTGATCTGAACTACATTTTAATAGCATCACTCTGGGAACTGTATTCAGCAGAAATGAAAAGAAAAAGGGCACATTTATATTAAAGGCTCAGTGTGACCGAAGGGACTTCCGAGGGCAGCAAAATGCCATCCATAAAAGGACAGAGAATTGGAAGTATTCAGTGAACAACATTAATGGCCAACACAATCACCCTCTGTTTACCAAACATTGGATTTCCCCTCCTTAACCTCTGTAATGTACAGGTTCACCCTCTACCTGAAAGAGACAACCCAAAAGTCTTACCAGTCAGAGGATCAGGGTACAGGCTCTCCAAGTGATGAACTATAATCTCTGTATCAGATAAATGGGATGGTTTCTATAGTAGATTTAGATGTGGCTTGTTTTCACCCAGAAATCTCTGAACTAAAAACACCTCCCACCCTACTACACCTACACCCAGAGTGCAATTGTGGGATAAGAACAGAATAATTTTTCAAAGATTCAGATTCAGAAAGGAGGCGGGGGGCGGGTAGCAGATGGGCAACAGACACTTGTTCACATGGTCATAGCAATTCTCAGTCCCACAAGGCAATCATTGTGAAGGTTTCCTACCTGCAGGACAGAGAAGGTTTCCTTATTAAGCTCATTCTCGTGCCTCAGAGGGGCTCCCTTGTTTATGGTTTTCCAGAATCCTTGGCTCCATCCTCAGAGGTTCTTTCATTGATAATACTGTCTTTGACTTCAATCTGTACATTACACAATATGCCCACTGCCTGCCCAGCCATAAATTCTTTATTTTGAAGTCTCAGTCACTGCTCCTTTTAGTCCCTGCTGGCAGTCTATTTACAGTACAGTGTCTTCCAAACCTGGTTGACTTGTTTCAACAACCACATTTGTTTTCTCAGAACACTTCTATTTGCTGCCTTTGCTTTTTCATACCTCCTATCTCTTGTCTCTTTCGCTCTGGACATCACTGGGGTATGTTGGACTATCCAGGTTAGATGGAAAGACAATTTGAAAGGATTTGGGTACCACACTTTATTTGGGTCATTGCTGTGAGTCAAAGATTTCTGTCAGTGGGTATAACAGCCATGCTCTTGACTTCATACTCTTTGAAAAGTATCGCCTCAAAAACCTTCACAACTCTGCCCTAACCGGTTTGGCTCAGTGGATGGAGTGCCGGCCTGTGGACTGAAAGGTCCCAGGTTCTATTCCAGTCAAGGGCATGTGCCTTGGTTGCGGGCACATTCCCAATGGGAGGTGTGTAGGAGGCAGCTGATCAATGTTTCTCTCCCGTCGATGTTTCTAGCTCTCTATCCCTCTCCCTTCCTCTCTGTAAAAAATCAATAAAATACATTTTTAAAAAACACAAAAAAACAAAACCTTCACAACTTTATCTTGTAACTAGAGACCCAGTGTACAAAATTCGTGCACCGGGGGCAGGGCCCTCAGTCAAGCCTGTGCCCTTTCACAGTCCGGGAGCTCCAGGGGATGTCTAACTGCAGCCAAGGAGGCAAGCCACTGCACTTGCCCCCTGGTGGTCAGTGTGCATCATAGCGACCTGGTCATTCTCTGGTTTGATAGATTTGCATATTACCCTTTTATTACATAGGATGGGTGAGATTCCATCCTGTAAGTCCCCAGACTTTAGACTCTCTTGATTCTCTTCTTCCTAACAACAGGCCAGTTTTTTTCTGAGTGCAATTTTGTCTTCTTAGCACTGTGTCAATTGCAGCCAAGGATAATCAAAATCAGCTACTCATTGATGCCCTTGCTCATTCTAGATGCTAACCTCCTTAAGGACAAGAACCATGCCTATTTTGCTTACCATAAGATATAGCATGTGAAATGTAACGCATTCCATATTTATTGCAATAATGAATGAATACAATCAATTTCATATTTTCATGTGATTGGAAAGTTTCTGTTTCTGCTCTGCTGATTTTCCTTATATTTTTTAACAAATATTTGAATCTATGTTTTTCCTAGCAGCATAAAATATTACATACAACCCACTTCCCTTCCCTTCCCAGGCCATAATAAGAATTTAAGTATAAATTTTTAACCACTGCCCCTTGCCTCATATTCAGGTTTTGTTGATTTTTATTTTAATAACTGGAATTTTACATCCAGTTTTTAAATGCTTTTATTTTACATTATGACTCTTTTAATTTTAGAAATCATTCTTAACATATTAAACTACCATGTACAAAATTAGCCACAGTTAGATTTCTATATGTTGTATGTGTTCATTACTTACTCCTATATCCTTCTCATTTCTTGGGCTCTTTTTTATGATTCATTTGTTGTTTGACTGCAATATCTCCTAAAGAATTTTATTTTAGGAAAATGAACAAAGTGAATGAATGATGTGCTTCTGAAATATTGCATGTCCAAATGTAACTTTCTTTTGCATTCACAAGAATGATAATTTGTTTGGAGAGTGAAAGTCATAGTCCACTTGCCTCAGGGATCCATACAAATACTCTATTGCCTTCAAGAATTTAGTTTTAGGAATGAGAACTCTGATAACAGTTCGATTCTCTTTTCAATGTGAATGACATGTTTGGTTTTTTGTTATTATTGTTTTTTCTTTGTTTGGTTTTTTTGCTCCTATATGAGACAGCGTTTGGATTTTTTTTCTTTATTCTTAGAATTCAGAAATTTCACTGGGGTATTATTTCCAGGTGCATATTTTCTTTACTATTTCTAATTTGGATTAGAAGTAAATTTAAGATCTAAAAGATTCCATTTTTTCTTCAATTTATGAATTTTCTTTAACTATAGTTTTTCCTTTGTTTTTCCTCTTTCTGGATAAAACTACTCTATAAAATTTGGTATGTCTAGCTCAATTCCCCAGAGTTTATTTTTTATCATTTTTCTCAAAATATCTCTATCCTCAATCTTTATGCTGTCTTCTAAGGGTATTCCTTGAATTAGACTTCCAGTTCAAATGAATTCAAATTAGAAAAGTAGCTTTTTAATAGTGTTGATGGTTTATTCTTAACTTGGCTCAATTCCTCATAAACCTTAAAAGATGCTATTAGTAACTTGGACTCTCTGTGTGTTTAAAAAGTACAAACAACTTAGAACAAATATCCATCAGCATATTTATAATTAACCCTACTTAATTTTAAAGAGAAAGTATACCAAAAGCAATCATTTTGAGGCTAGACTAAATGACACATAATGTCCTTCATATTCTTAAATATGTTACTTTTGACCTGTAGAGTATTAAAATTGAAACTTAATTTAAAAAATCTCTATCCCCCTCTACTCTGAATGACCACACAATCTTATTTTTCTAAAAGTAGATAAACTCTTTTTCTCATGAATGCCACTTTTTTCTCTTGTGCCTTTGGTTCTTTATCCCAGCAAGGAGTTTCAGCTTCTAGTGATCACGTAAAACCTTGGAACCCACAGGCAGTGGTGACAAACAAGTGTCTAAGTCTCCCTTTTTGGTCTGAAGCCTCTACAGCAGCCACATGCTGGGTAGAAGCTAAGTAAATATTTGTTGACTCGAGTGTCCAATAAATTTTTCTAGCAATCACTTTTTCTTAATTTCAAAAAGAATATTTCTCCTCTTCATTCGCTTCTTTCTCATAAGGTCTGATGTCATCATGTTGAATAATGACTGTTATTTTGTATATTCTATTCTCTTTTTCCAATTCGTTTTAATTTCCTTTAAATATTCCTTTTGAGGAAGGGACACAGTTCTCAGCTAAGAGAAACATGTTTATGGTACAGAGGCCTTTTATTTTTTTTATACTCATCATGCCATGGATTCACAGGCAGTGGCTTCCAGCAGCTCGGCTCCTTCCCATCGGTCCTCGCCAAGTATATGTTTCTCCGGGTGGAGCAGGGCTGGTGTTTCAGTTGAATCCAGGCATCTTTCTCTTTGGCTTCCTTCTTTTTCAGATCATTATTCCTCACACATTTAAGGAAGTTATCCACGCTCTTAGAGTGCTTAACATGCTCAATACATACATTATTCTCTTGGCAAAAATTGTGCCCTTAACTTGTTTGTTTACAACAATGCCAAGAGCATGCTGGGTACACTATACACTCTTCCACTTTTGCCATACTAACATTTGTAGCATTCCTTTTTGAATAGTGCTCATTCCCCTGATGTCCACAATGTCACCTTTCTTGTAGATATGCATGTATGCTGCCAAAGGAACAGGTCCATGTTTTCTAAAAGTCCTAGAGAACATATAGTTGGTGTCTTCTTTCCCTTTCTGAATTATTGAAAGACTAGGGGCCTGGTGCATGAAATTCATGCATGGATAGGTAGGGTGGGGGAGGGCAGGTGGGGAGGTACCTTAGCCCGACCTGCACCCTCTCCAATTTGGGAGCCCTCAGGAGATGTGCTACTGATGACTTGGGCCCACTCCACATGGTTCTCTGCTCTCTGCCAAGCCTGTCTGCTCCACACCACGGGGATTGGCAAGCAGGCCCTGCTGGGTGCTGCCTGCAGGCCTATTGCCTGCTCCTTGGTCACCTCACTTGCCTGCTCTCCAATGGATGCAGCCACCACCCAGCAGGCCCTGCTGGGTGTCTGCCTGCAGGTGACCCTTGCTTGCCCCCCCTTCGCCATCACCACTGCCCAGCAAACCCTGCTGGGTGCTGCCTGCAGCCCCTGCTTCTCTGCTCAGGGGTCATCATGGAGACCTCTCAGCAGGCCCTGCTGTGTGCTGCCTGTGGGGTCCCCGATGGCTCATGCCCCTTCCTCCTGCAGAGTCCCCAATGACTCGTGCCCCCTCCTCCACAGCCCAGCTGGGCGTCGCCTGCAGGGTCCCAATTGCTGGCTCCCCCTCCTCTGCAGCTGGTGCCCAGCAGGCCCTGCTGAGCACCACCTACAGCCCCTGCTTGTCTGCTCAGGGGTCATCATGGTGACCTCCCAGCAGGCCCTGCTGGGTGCTGCCTGCAGTCTGATTGCCTGCTGGGCTCCCGTTGCCAGGACAGTGTCCTGCCCCACTGCTATGGGCACCACCATTTTTGTCCCTGAGTGATGGTTAATTTCCATATTACTCTTTATTAGATTAGATGGTGGTGCCAGCTGAAAGGCCCAGTTAAGTATGTTTTAATAAAGGCCTTATTCTCTGATTTCTCATCTCAGTTTCAAATTTTCTAGGTGCTGGTCAATGTCATATGCCTCATGATTTTTGTTGTCGCTTTTTGTTTATATCTAAATGATCATCTGGGCCAGTGATAATTCAAAGTGGTTTCTTGAACCTTCCCCATTAGCGTCACATGGTAACTTCCTAGAAATGCATTCTCCAGCCTCACCTTAAATATTAACCAGAAACTGATGCAAAACGAACAACACTGTTTTATTTTTTTATTTTTTTATTTCTTTATTGATTAAGATATTACACGTGTCCTTATCGCCCCAGTGTCCTCTCACACCCCCACTAACAACACTGTTTTAATAAGCCTCCGGGTGATAGAAGAAGAATCTTTTGCATTCATATGAATGATTATTTGGATATTGAAATGGAGTCGTAGTTCATTTCACAGTTTATATACTTTGAAGATGGGTCTAGACAAGTTGTATATGCAGTTCTTGGGGCTCCAGCAGGATTTGGGTAAGCAACTACTGCCTTCCAGAGATACCACCACTATACTCCAGGGGATAGGTGGGAATCATCTTTTCAACTATAATAAAGTAGGCAACTGGTAGATACACAAGCCCAAATTTCCCTCTTCATTTCCAAAGCTATCCCCAGTTAAGTCTGGGCGGCACAGTATGATGACTCCAGTTGCTGTGAATATATGGAGAGTTTAAGCCATGTTCCCCAAATCCTTTAATCGCTCCTTTCTAGCCTCCCTTCATCATGCTCATACCTTCCCTCCTCCATCACTTCATGTGACCTGGTAGAGAGACTCCTAGAGGAGTCTGTGATTAGAGCTACAGCTACTGGTAAAAACTAAAAAAGAATTACTAGTATATAAGAAAGTTAAGTATTAAGGATACTCACTGCTCGGTTGTATTTTTATACATTTTTTCCCTCCAGGTGGGTTGTCATAGCCTGAAATTAACTGAACCCTTTGCCCTTCTCTTTTTGGCTCTATTGCCCATGTTAGGAGCTCCCCGCTGCAAATCTTCTTTGTTTAGTAAACACTCAGAACCCAGAGAAGCACTGAGATGAAGCCTGTGTCAGTTGCTATATTCATTTCTACTGCTCATGTAGCGACAAATTTAGCAGCTTAAAGCAACACCCTGGTGTTTCACAGCCTGTAGGTCCGAAGTCCAAGCACAGCTGGCTTTCTGCTCTGAGTTTCATAAGGGGATGGCAGGGCTGTGTTCCTTTCTGGGGCGTCTGAGGATGAATCTCCTTCCAGCACCCTCATGTTGTTGGCAGGATTCAGTTCCATGTGATTGCAGGACTGAGGTCTCTTGTCCTTGTTGTCTATCCGTGGAGGGTCATTCTCAGTTTTTAGAGGACACCCACGTTACTTCACGGTGGGGCCACCTTCCTCCAACCCAGCAACTGGGTGAGTCCTTCTCACACTTGAATCTCTTATGCTCCTTCTTCCACAGCATTCCTCTAACTCTTCTGCTTTTAAGAAAATCCTGTGATTTTATTGGGCCTAACCAGATCTCCTAGCATAATCGCCCTATCTCAAGGTCAACTGATTTAGTAACAAATTCCATCCATAAAGTCGCGTTACAGCAGGAACTTGATTGGCATTTTGTTGAATAACCAGTGGGTAGGAAACTTGGAAGAGCAGCCCATCTGTGTTAGCCATTAGCTTGAATCTGCAAATTCTCATTTTGGCCTAATTTGCCCAGTACTCACTGTGGACCCTGACTCTCAGTCCTGCTTAGCACTTAGAAGATTTCTTGGCTCCCTCAGGAAGCACTTTCTCTTCTTAGGAAACCCCCTCTTTGCCAGAGCTGAGTTATGTGGTGAGCACCTCCAAGACTTGGTGTTAGTAATGGCAGGCTTCCTTCTTGCCCAAAAGTTAACTATAGACTCTTTTGCCCAAATGTGTCTTTGACTGGTAAATGGGATTTGGAGAATTAAGATGAGTTTTGTTTTTTGGTTCAATTCACTATCTCAAAACTAGGGGGGAAATATGAAAAAAATGTATTGCTCTTGAGTATGATTGCCATTGCTAAGTTTCACAGTACAGGTGTTAGATGGGCAGTTACCGTAGTTAGGTATTAACAAAAGAGAAGGGACCGAACAGAACCAGACACATTTGATTAAACCTGGTTAACTTTGTTAACTTTCTGTCACTCTAGGGAATAACCACCATCTTTCTGGCAAATGAAGCTAAACATCCTGCCTAGTTGACTAGGAAAGAAAGATAGCTATTACAGCCACCTTGGGACAGTGGGTTTGAGGGGTGGGGGGAGAGGATAACTGGCATAGTTCTGCTGGGTTAATGGGGAGGGAGAAAATGGGGAGGTGCAATTCCTTGTACTGAGTGTATGCACAATAGAAGCCAAAATGGTGACCATTGGGGATGGCAATATCCTGGGAAAGTTTAGGAAAGGAATTGATTAGATGGTGGAGGGCACAGGAAAAAAACTTAAGGAAAACCAGGGAAGAGATGGGGTAGTTTCAAAGAAAGCCTGCTCTGTCCTGAAGAACCTGGTGTGTCCTCTTTGTAGCAAGCCCATACCCTTTCTTCTCTTGGGCACGTACTTTTTGCCTTCTTTTCTCATAAACTCAAAGGATCCCACAAGATGTGCAACCAGGGGAGCAGCGAGCAGAGGCAAAGAACTCTTCTTTTGCCTCTGTAACTGCCCTTCTTGATTCCACCAGCCACTGCCTCACCTGCTGTTCTCTGTCTCTCCTGAGTGTACTGTTGCTTTTCCCTCTATTAAATCTTGCCACTGTCACTTAAAACTCCTACCTGAGTGTCCCTGACATTCTTTTCCCATAACACTGCTGAAGAACCTATTTCCTCGGGTAACACAGACATACTTCCTTTTATTGTGCTTCTCTTTATTGTGCTTCACAGAGGTGGTGTTTTTTTGTGTGTTTTTTTTTTTTTTCCAAATTGAGGGCAAGACCCTCTACCACCAGGTAGATACTACTCAACTTGCTTTAGTGCGATAATTGCTTTATTCCAATACTTGCTTTATTGGAGTGGTCTGGAACTGAACCTGCAAGGTCAGTGATACTAAAATCCTCTAATAGGAATTTGAATGAAATGAAACTGAATGAATTCTATTTAAAATAACGAATTGAAAATGAGAGTTCCCAAGAACCCAAGAGCTAAATTTAAAATAGTAAAGGTTATATAAATCTTACATATTTAGCTAACCCTCTAATGAGAAAGACTCATAACAGCCAAGTCTAAAGAGTTTTTGAGAACATTAAAGAGAGAAGCCACATAATCTGTGAGTGTCATAACTGAGAGTCCTGAACAGAGAAAGATCAAGCAGCCAAGGTGGATTTAGGCCATGAAGAGCTTTAATTTAAAAAGCACAGAAATGTGATAATACATCCTATCGACAAGACTGCTGAGGATTCAGGAACTCTCAGTGGGAGTGCAAAGTGACATAGCACTTTGGCAATAGCTGTAAAAATTACAAAATGCATATACTCTTGCAGCAATTCCAATACTGGAGTTTTGCACAAATGCAAAATAATACACAAAGTTACTCATTGGAGATTTCTGTGCGTTAGCAAAAATTGGAAACAAATGTTCATCAACGAAGTCCTGGCTAAATAAAATTACGTGCATCCATCCAAAAGTGAAAAAATAAAACAGCTAAGAGCAAACTCACATTCCTTTCATAATTATTATAAGGAGATTTGGATACACTCACTCTCTGTCAGGGCCATGGACATAATGAAAAGAGCATTTCTCTCCTGCTTGACTTATTTTATTCCTAATCAACAGCATACTTCAGATTAGCTTCACAATCTATTGGCCTCTCTCAGACATAAAAGCCTCTTTTCTCTCTTTTGGTATTAGCATAACTCCCCATACAAAGTGACAGAACAAAAGCTCCCACTCAAAGGCTATATCCTTTCTCGCACTTAAAGGGCTTCATCACGTGTAGTGACTCGAAGGGAAGAGTACGAGTCTGGAAACAGAACAGCTGTTTCCAGCATGAGAGGTTCTGAACGGCAGGAAGCCACATTGATTAAGTTCAGGGCAACAGAGAAGATGGAAGTTCAGCCACCATGGAACTGAGTATTGAAATTTGAGAACTCTTGAACCCAGAAAGTGGTGGCATAAAACACTAAAATAATTTTTGGGGAAGAAATCAGTTTTATTGTATAACTTGAGTTCTGTAATATAGATGGTAAAGGTTAAGACGTTTCAACTTCACAATCTGTCATTTGGAGTATTAGATTATCTGGTATTAACTTGACGCCATTAGCACCCAGCTATATATGTAAATTGTGATAGTTTTCAAGCCTAAAAATTGCGGTCCCTGATTTCTTTCCTCTATTTCGTTTAACATTTGTTGCTTCATCAATGTGCCTGAAGGCAATGAACTTAGCTTTCCTTTTACTCTAGTGAAATATTGAAGAAGAATAAAAATTTCAAAAACATTTTATAATGTTGACTCCTTGCTTTAGCCTCTGAAGAGGGTTTCGACAATTATGAACCTCAGTTATCAGGCCTAAACAAGATTATATTCCAGCTGTCCAAGGAGTTTTCTGTAGCATATCAAGCTTCTATCAGCCATTCCCAAAATACTCAATTCCTGAAGTTAATTAAACAAAATATTTTCATTTTAATAATGCTGTAATGTTTATGGATTTTGGAGCCCTACAAACAGACCTGGTTCAAACCATGACTCTAGAACTTACTAATTATATGACTATATATGATCAAAGCTTCAAAAACTCAAGGTTTTGGGGGGGGAAAAAGGTTCCTATCACTCAGGATTGTCATAGAAATTAAAGGTAATCTCTCCACCATGTCTAGCAAAGTAGAGAGTAAGAACTTTTAAAAATGATAGTTTTTATTTGTATTCTTATGTTTCACTTCTATTATTTTAATTAATCTCAAAATATCCACACGAGGGTAAAAAGTGATAAGATTTATACCTTTAGCTGACAACAAGAAAGGCAAAAAAAAAACCCATTATGAATATTAATATTATTGACTAGAGGTACTGTTAGACACTAGAAACATGCTGCCTGATTTTATGTTTAATTCAATTCAGAGCAATGTAGCAACCATAAAAATTTATGTTGAAAAGGTCCATTTTTCTGCCTAATATTTAAGGCTAACCCACCACACAATAATTTTTCTTATCTACCAAGATAGTACTTTTCTTATTAAGTAAAATATTCACTTCAAGAATTACCAAATATAATCTACCTCAAATATGTCAACAAATGGATTTCCTCTAAGTAAATGAACAGAGGGCTCACTAGAGTGCTGGCCAACCAAATTCCAGAGGGTATATATATATACTGGCACTTAAGGAGACTTGATATAATAGGAGAAATGTTGCAGTTGAGGCTTTTGTTTGGTTTTGCAACTTCAGCAGTCATTTCTTTTGGTTATGGAAGGTTGAAACTTAGAGGAATTTAATAGACCATGTAATTCAAGCATCATCATTTTACAGATTAAAAAAATAGTTCAATGGCTGGCTAGCATGGCTTGATGGTTGAGCATTAACCTATGAACCAGGAGGTCAGAGCACATGCCCAGGTTTTGAGCTCAATCCCCAGTGGGGGATATGCAGGAAGCAGTGAATCAATGATTCTCTCCCAACATTGATGTTACTATCTCTCTCCCCTCCCTTCCTCTCTGAAATCTATAAAAATATATTTTTAAAAAATACAAGTCAAAACTGAAATCCAAAGAGGTTAAGTGTGTAAGACCACACAGCTTATGAAAGGCATATATCTCAATTACTATTTTTTATTCAACAAATATCTACTGAGTTTTCAGTATGTACAAGGCACTATGCTTGGTACTGGGCAGAGACAAATATGAAGAGAGTCACTGTGCCCTGAAGGAACCCTTCTCCAGCTCTAGTTTCTCCTGTTTGGTGCTTCATGTCATCTCTGAACCCTTGAGGCATGTGTGTCCAGAAAGTGAAAAGAGCATCCTCCAACTGGATTCCTTAAGAGACTTAACTACGAGAAAGAGAGAAAATGAAATAATTTTATATGTTGCCTGAAGTAGTGGTTTTGAATAGGAAAGTATATGATAGCTTGGTGACCCAGAAAAAAAAAAGTATAATTTGCTTAGCCCAGCAGGCTCATTTTAAGTTAAAATTATGTCATGGTCTGATGCTTTTAAATTAAACTTTTACTACTTAGCCATAAGTAGTAAAGTATTTGATTTTTAAAAAGGCTGTGTAATCAAGTAATTAACAAAAGAATACTAGGATATTTATAAAATTTGGAGAGACACTTACAAGGACAAAGTCCACTTTAATTCCTTTCCAATCAGAAGACTTTCCTCCAGTCTTATTTTCAATTTATACTTCTCTCTTTGAGAGAGGAAAAAAATGACTTCTCACTCCTGTACCTCTAGGAAAAAAATTAATGAAGCAACACAAACTGGTCCTAGTAGTAAATATTTGTCACTCTGAGAATGGGAAAATACAAGTGTACTCTTTCCCGGATCCAGATGGGTACCACTCTCTTGGGTTATATTGCCATCTCCCAGGTAACTGAATCCTACTTCATTTTGGTCGCAGGCAAACTGAGCAGGTAATTTCCTACTTGGTTCTCTTTATTATATAAAACACTAAGCATGCCCTTAAAAATATGGGTCATTCATACATTAACCTCACAGCCACTGTTCTCCACATGACTTATAAAATTGATGGGCACTCCTCAGACGGAGACAGACAGGATGAGGCGGCTGCCTACTCCATGTCACATACATTCACACACATTTCCTTTTTATAACACTGGTTGCTTTCTGATGTCTCCTGAGTGATTTCTATCTGAGCCACTGCTTAATGTTTAGTCATGAAGACTTGTCTGCATCAAAATTAGGCTCTCAAATGTGACCCTTCATTTCAGAGTTAAAAAATATAAGGCAATTTGGACCTCTTTAAGCCTTTTTGAGAGAGGAGATTAAAAAGGTACTATTGATGATGCTAAATGCAATCTTTTTGCTTTTATGGCCAGTCTTGTTCTTGTTCCACTTTAGAGTAGACTTAAAAGACCTGAAATGCTAAATGCAATCTGTACGAGCTTTGGTTAGGCTCACAGGATCAACTTGTTATTTTCCTAGTGCTTACCACCTGCTCTAGCTAATTTCACGTTCTACCCTTGAAAAACCTGATTCTTCTCACAAACAACTAACACAAAAAGTTTCCAAGTTTACAACTCTAAGAGTCTGATCTGCCATTCAGCAGAGAACCATTTTCTATATTCATGTTTAATGACTAGTTCAGTGTGTGTTCATTACTCTTCATATATTAAGAATTATTTGGGGTTAATTGTACAATATTTTTATATGCAAAGACTTGCGATGATGTAGACCTCGTTCAATACTACTTTATTTTTAATAGCACTCATTATTCCCCACCCACCCACTTTTTTAAAAAAGAAATCTCTACCTTGGAGAAAGGTAAAAGGAAAAAGGGAGAGGAATGCCTTTAGCAATGCAATGTAACAGCTCTTCATTGTGCCTCCACCAAGCTCGAATATACGAAATACGGGGCTTAATGAGGTGGGGCAGCAAACAAGTGATCATGCTCCTGTTCTGAACGAGTTTATGGTCCAGTAATGATGACAGTCATGCGAATAAGCAATTGGAATAGTAAGAATAGAACAAAGTGAAACAGCAGTGTATCTAAAGAATTGTGGAAAGACAAAAAAAGGGAGGCAGTGATTCTCACTAGTACTACAGGAAGTATGTTCTTCAGAGGAAGACATTGATTGGGTTTGAATACTGGAAAAGATTTCTGTAGCAAAAGATAACATTTCTGATTGAGCAAACAGCTGGAGCAGATGTGTTGGGAAGAGAATTTTAAAGAGCATTTGGAGAGCTGCTGTGGAAGAGGGTGAAGGGAAAAGAGAGTCATGTGTGACCATTCCAGGTCATATGGTATGTTTCGTCTCTAATTCACATGCATTTTTTAAATTTAGAGCACTTAGTCATTTTTAATCTCATAATACTAGGACCTCAGGCAGTTTCCAAAGATGGCCTGTTTCATCTGGAGCCCACAAGTGCAGGACAGTTTGGCACTGGCTGTGAGCTAATTATCTTCTACTGCACAAAATTTGTAAACTGGAGCAGGAGTGTGTCTTCAGCCCAGGCTGCACCTTCTTGCAGTTGGGACCCCTCACTCCTTACTGTCTGCCTATTCGCCACTCCTTACTGCTCAGCTCGCTGCTCCTTAGCGTTGCTGAGAGGAGGCAGGAGAGGCTCCCACTACCGCTGTGGCACTTGCCAGCCATGAGCCTGGCTTCTGGCTGAGCAGCGCTCCCCCTGTGGGAGCATACTGACCACTAGGGGTAGTTCCCGTGGTAAATGTCTGCCTCCTGGTGGGTCAGTGTGCATTATAGCAACCAGTCGTTCTGGTCATTCCACCTTAAGAGTCACTTAGGTTTTTATTACACAGATTGTAGTTCAACCTCTACAGTAGAGAATCTAGAATAGCCTAAGCTAGAGGCTATAGTGAAGATAGAGAGACACTGCCTTTGAAAAAAAAGAATTTCCTCTCTTGCCCATTTGTCAGCCTTTTCTTTTTAAAGAATCCCTATGCTTTCCTAATCACAGTTTTTATTCTACAATCTTCTTTACCATACATGTGAGGAACCCATTGGCGTAACCAGCTGTCCTCAACTTTTCCTTGATCTGCTTCAGTTTGTTTGTGGATGTTGGAAAGGTTTTCCTCTCTCCTCATATGTTTAACTGTGATGTCACTTCTCTACTTGCAAGAAATTAATGTGAGTTAATTTCTGAGAGGGTTTCTGGTCTGGGTCTGGAATATAGTCTCTCTGAAATCATTTAATCATCTAAAACAGGGGTCAGCAAATGTTTTCAGTAAAAGGCTAGCAATTAAATATTGTAAGTTTCCTGGACCAAATGTCGTCTGTTACAATTACTCAGCTCAGGTGCTGTAAACCCGAATGGAGCCATGGGCAATACGAAATTAATGTGCAGGGCTGTGTTCCAATTAAACTTTAGTTCTGGCTATTAGAATGTGAATGTCATACAACATTCACATGTCATGGAATATTATTTACCTCTTGACTTTTTTCAACCACTGAAAAATATAAAAACGATTCTCAGTTTGTGGGTCATAGGAGCTGGATTTGGCCCACAAGCTAAGTTTGCCAAAAACTGGTCTAAAATATTGACAAGTTGGACGGAGTGCTTCGAAAGTATTCTGTATTTTTCTACATAGTATATATGTGAGCATATCCTTTTTTCTCTGCCATTTTATGCTGATCTGGTTACTACTATTAAGTATTCCATTACTTGACCTATTATTGTCATCATCTTATTATCTACTGTATAGTTTATATGCATTGCCTTACTTAATCTTGACAGCTATCCTATGTGGTACAGATAAGGACATCAACACAGAACAGTTACTAACATAGTATGGAATATTTGAAGTTTGCTAAGAGAGTAGATATTAAGTGTTCTTTCCACAAAAGAAAACAAAACAAAATACAGTAAAAACATGAGGTGATGGACGTATTAATTAGCTTGATTTTGGTAACTTTCACAATAGATACATATGTCAAATTATCATGTTATATACCTTAAATACTTACATTTTTTGTCAATTGCACCTCAATACAACTTGTGGGAAAAAGAGTACCAACACAGAGGGTTAAGGAATGTGCCCAAGACTACGCAATTCTTAAGTGGTAAATGCAGGATTCAAATCTATTGTAGTATTGTATACCAGTTCTCTTGAAAAAGGCTTCTGTATCTTCTTCCAATAATTTTAATTATTTCCCAGGTTTTATTTCAAAGATAGGTATCTATGATTACTTTTTTTTTCTTATTGTCACTGCTTACATGGATTGTTAGAGCTGAATTCTGATAATTCTTATCTTATTCCATTTTCCCATTATAACTATGTATTGACTTTTAAATCATTATAATGTGTAGGATTAAAGAATAAAGTAGCATACTCTAATTTTATTAGTTTGAAATGTAAAACTGCTAATTAAATTATATTAATAACAATATAATGACAAATATTTTTAGTGAGGAGCAGAAAAGAGTCATCTTTCTTTTAATTGTTTTCCTTTCTTAATTTTCAATATCCCTATGAAATGAACAGTAGTATTATCTACATTTTATAGATTAAAAACTGACTCACAGAGAAGCTACAAGCTTACCTAATATTCCACAGGTAAAGTGATAGATCCAGAATTTGAACACAGGCAATCTGACTCCAAACCTACATTTACTTAAGCTAATAAGATAAAAATACATAATAATAGCAAGAAGCGAGGAAGGAAGGAAGGAAGGAAGGAAGGAAGGAAGGAAGGAAGGAAGGGAGGGAGGAAGGAAGGAAGGAAGGAAGGAAGGAAGGAAGGAAGGAAGGAAAGGAAGGAAGGAAGGAAGGAAGGAAGGAAGGAAGGAAGGAAGGAAGGAAGGAAGGAAGGAAGGAA
>PVJC01021710.1:0-21371 GCA_004026665.1 Murina feae
GTGTGTGAGGTGTGAGGTGTGAGGTGTGAGGTGTGTGAGGTGTGAGGTGTGAGGTGTGAGGTGTGAGGTGTGTGAGGTGTGAGGCTCCCGGGAGGCCGCGGGGCAGGACCGGAGCGCGGAGGCCTCTCCCAACCGACCAGGCGGAGCCCACGTCCTCCACGGGCGCGCGTGGCTGTCACTCTTCAGCTCGTTTGTGAAGTCGTCTGGGAAGACCAGTGTGGAAGCAGGTGGCCTGCGGGGGTCTCCCCAGCGGACAAGACCCCGGTGGGGACGCAGCGCCACCCTCAGCTCTCGGAGGGCGCCCTGGAGACAGACCCCAGGCCGGCACAGGGACCTGCCCTGCTAAGGGCCCACAATGCAACTGGCCACCGCGGGGCGCTGGAAGGGACGGCAGGCAAACAAAGGCAACGGGCAGTCTCAGGCCTGAGAGGGGAGCTGGGGGGACCCCAGCCCACCACCCGACTTGCAACCTCACTGTGCTGCCTGCACCGTGTGGGCGGCCCGTGTCTGCTCAGCACACAGGGCCCCAAGCCGCGCGGCCGGAGGGGCCGAGGGAGAGGAACCGCCTGGGAGGCCACCGGGGCCCACGGGCCAACGAACCCCCAGCCCCCCAGCCCTGTGCCTGGGCCTCGCCCTCTGCTTCCAGCTGCTCCCTCACCCACTGCAGCCAGGTCATGCCCTGGCCCCTCAACCAGCTGCCCCACTGGCAGGCGAGGGCAGCTGCAGGGGCGGAAGGGGGAGGGGCCGCGAGCAAAGGCGGCGGGAGGCTTGCAGAGCGGGCAGTCTGGGTGCCAGGAGCGGCCCTGCCCGCCCGCCCGCTCCAGGCACAGGCAATGTCCTCCCAGGACACCTCCTACTGCGCGGCTTCCGTGGCCGCCCCGGGCCGCCCGCCTCCTCCGGCCTCGTGCCCCCGGCTGGCGCCGGCACTGAACCCACAGCCTGGAGGAAGCCGCCCTCCCTGGGCTGCCAGACCGAGCCCAGGGCGGGGGGCGCGAGGGGCCCTGGGCCAGCAGCACCACCTCCCAGCACAGAGCCCCTGCCTCGCGGGGCCTGGACGGACAGGGTTCCAGGCTGCGCTCCAAGAGCTGGCTCCTGGGCCAGGGCCGGATGGGCCAGGGCCTGGGCTCAGCCTCCTGCCCTTCAGGGACCAGGACGGTGAGCGGCTGCTTGCTCCTCGCCCCACAGCCAGGCTGGGCACTGCGTTCACTCGCATCCCCTCCGGGCGACAGGAGAGGCCTGGACACCTGGTCAGGGGTGGTCCCATGACAGACCCAGGCTGGCAGCCCATGCGGCCTGGCCACCCACCGGGACAGGGACAGACTAGCCCCCGTGCGAACCACTGCTCGCTGGAGGCGGCCCTCAGGGAAATCTGTTTTCTGATTTTAGAGGACGTGAGCCCGGACGCCCGGGCACCCCACACAGCCCCCTGCGGCCACTCACCCACTGCCAGGCAGCTCGCAGACCAATCCGCCCTGCCAGCCCCACGCCCTCCACCACACCCATGTACTGGGCAACTGGCTCTCCAGGCAAACCTGCGTGTCTGCCTGCGCCACCACCCCGGGGCCCAGGCAGGTGTGGCTGCAGCCAGATGCCCGGTGGGAGTGTGCAGGGCAGGCCGCGGGCTGAGATCTGTCCATCACCCTGGCTCAGGGGTGCCGCTCACTCTGTTCCTCTGGAACCCGTTCTTCCCCCTCTCCCTGCCCCTGGACCAAAACGAGCAGAGGACTTCAGGGGCAGGGGGGCGGGTCAAGCCCACACACCTGACCTGGGCCAGAAACGGGCCAAAGACAGAAGGGTCCCAGGCCGCCTGGGGCGCCTGCTGCGGCGGCCTCCTGCCCTGCACCTGCAGGAAGTGCCAGCCCGGCTCCAACCCGCCTGGGCTCCTGGGAGGCGGGAGGCCTGGGCTGTGGCTTAGACAGCAGTCCCATGGCGGGCAGCAGGGAAGTGGCGCTCAGCCCATCCGTCCGTCCGTCTATGCTGTTCCAGGTGACGCGCCACCTGCCCCAGGGCGCGGACACCACCAGTCAGTCGTTGAGATGCCCACAGGCTGCACCGAGGCCACCTGGGCCCAGAGCACCCTCGGCTGCCAGCCACCCAGGCACCCACCAACATGCTTCTGCCACGCTATGACCTGGGGGTGGGCGCCTTGGCAACTGGGGGTGAAGATCACCCCATCCTGGTCACATCCGGCGCCCCGACAGCTGTGCTATGTGGAAAGGATGTCTGGAACGTGATGGGGTCACAGGGACCCCAAGATGATGACGCACTCAGACCAGAGTCAGGGGTGGGGGTGGGTAGAGGCAGTCCCTCATCCAGCTCCAAGCCCAGCTGTTAGGAGGAGACTCAGGAAGGGACCCCGACTTACCCCAAGTCAGCAGACAGGACCCTGCCCCTGGCCGCCTCCCTCCCCCACGCCAGGCACCCCGTCTCAGGTCCTACACCGGCCCAGGAGCCATGGAGAAGGGGACCACATGTCTCCCCACACCCTCCCCACAACCCAGCACCCTTCCCCGCCCCCCCTCCCCAGGAAGCACCCCCAGTGGAGCCCGGAGGCATGTGTGTGACTCAGTTACATCACGCACAGACGGAGCAGGCATGACCACGCGTGAGCGCCCGGCACACCCACTCACACAGCTGCATGTAGGCAGCTGCGCTGCCTCACCCTCGGTCCCCTCAGACGCTGTGACGCCCCAGCACTCGCATCCGGGTGACACACGGGCCTGCTCGGAGCCACGGCTGCTTCCAGGATGGGGTCAGGGAATCAGAAGGGGAGCCTAGAACATTCTGTCCCGTGAAAAAGACAGGCGTGCTCCAGGGACAGACCTCTCAGACCCACGGGACCCTCGGGCCGCCCCGGGCTGACTCTGGGCCACCTGAGCAGGATCACCCCAGGGAAGGGGGGGAAGAACCACGTCCCCGGACATGAGCACAGAGTCCCGGTGTCACCAGTGAGTGATGCGGGCACTGGGGCGGCCCCCTTCCCGCCCCCACCCCCCCAGCATCCTGGCCTCAGGAGGAGGACTGAACCCGACCCTCACACAGCAGCTGACGCAGGCAGAGCACCCGCGGTGCCAGGGGAGTGGGCGCCGGTGAGTAACGGGACAGTCAGCCTCCAGCTCCTTCCCCAGGGACTCGTCAATTACAAACGGGAAACAGTCACTGCCGAGACCTGGCAGGCGTCACCTTAAGCCGACGTCATCGGCGATGAATAAGCACCGTCGAGGCCTCCTGGCGCCAGGCAGGTCCGCGACCCTCCCGCCAAACGTGCGCGTGGCGAGAGGCTCAGGCATCCAGCTGAGGCGTCTCCTGAAGGCATCGTGTTGGGAAGCAAAGGCCACGGAGCCGTCCCCACGGATGCGGGGCCCAGACGGCAGCCTCGGGCGGCCGGCGTGGTCAGTGGTCGAGTGCGACCTACGAACCAGATCACAGCTCGATCCCCAGTGGGGGGCGTGCAGGAGGCTGCGGGCCCATGATTCTCTCCTCACTGACGTTGCTGCCTCTCTCTTCCTCTCTGAGATAAATAAACTGTATTTTTTTTAAAAGATATCAGATTCACTCACAGTGAAAGAGAGGTGCGTGTCCCGGGGGGAGCTGGACCATGCTGGCGGGAGGGGGCCGGCGTGCCCGCACCTCCCATGGCGTGCAACTGGCTCATCCCCTCGGGGGCAGCATGGCATGTGCGTCATGACCAGGAAAGTATCTCTATGACCCAGGAGCTCCGAGGGGGCACTCACCCCACTCACCGCGCACCAACGACGGGGAGCAAGGCTATTCTCCCCGCGAGCGGCAAACCTGGAAACGGCCTGCACTTCCACCCACAGGACCGCAGCATCGACCCTCACACCCACACTCGCCCTGTTCTCGCCCAAGAAAAAGAGCGCGCCCTTCCGATCTAGAAAGTTCTCCAGGTCATTCTGGTCTCAGTGGGAGAAGTGAAACCCAGGGCGTGTTGTGACGTGACTTGGGAGAGGAAGGAAATAAAGTGCACTTGTGCGCGGCTGCCCCGCACGGGGTGGGCGGCACGCGGCTGACCCACACCCGGTGGAGCAAGACCTTCCCAACTGCAAGCTCGGGCCCCAGTGTGTACTGAGCCCCACTGTGTGCTCTCCCTGCCCCAGGCCACGGGGACAGAAAAGACACAGGTGGCCCAGACCGAGGGCACGGGAGCCCGACTCAGCCAAAGGCAACTCCACGTGAGGCTGCAGCCCTCCCGGCGCCGACACCGGCAGGACTGTGCACACGGGATGGGCAGGCAGGGAGCTAGATGGGGGCAGAGAGCTGGCACCCAGGCGGCTCAGAAGGCGAGACACGGCCCCACAGGTCAGCCCAGGGAGGGAGGCGTCGCCCTGGGCACAGCAGGCAGTGAACACAGAGCTGCCCCTGGGCAAGGAGAGCAGCACTGTGAAGGGTGAGTGACGGGGACAGAGTGTCCACTCGGCAGCTGAAGGCTTTCCGGATGGCGGACCAGGCAGCAGGAGACCCTCCCCCCCCCTCCCCGCCCTCCCCGCCCTCGGGTTCATGCTGGGCAGTGGGCACTGGCGGCAGGAGGCCCGAGGGATGAGCCAGCTCATTGGCGCTGCTCCCGGCCACCAGGCTCCGGGTGGCCACGCCCAGGAAGAGGCCGCTGGCTGATGGACATGGGAGAAGGATCTGGGCTGCGGGTTTTAAAAAGATGTCCCTGGCCAAAGACTTGGCTGGAAGGATATGGACCCCGAGGAGGTGGAGGGCAGCCAAAGGTGGCGGGGCCAGGGAGGGGTGCCCCGAGGAAACCTGACACCCCATCTGCCCCAGATGACACCCCCGCCTGCTTCAGCACTACCCGCACCCCCATGTCCAGCTTCCCAGTCAGTGTAGGCTCAGCCTGCACCCCAGACCACACCCAGGGTCTGGCTTGATAGACAGGACAGATGTGGACAGACGAATGCCTGAGCATGGCACCTGGCCCCAAACCCCCAACGGCTTGGCTTGTTGACCGGACAGGGCCCCACGGGTCAGGGAGAGCCCGCCACAGCCGCGGTGAGCTTTTCCACCACCACCGCCCGCCTCGCCAGGGACAGGCCGCCCTCCCGTGGGAAATACACTCCGAGCCGGACTCCTCACCCTCGGCCTGGGGCTCCCTAAGGGACATCGGCTCAGGGGGGAAGCCCAGGAGTCGTCCTTACACACAGTCACCGACATCCTGACTCACAAGCTCCTCCCAGCCGGGCTCCCGGGGGCAGCAGAGCAGGGACGCCGGACCCCCATGGGCCCGGGACTGTTGAGTTACTCAGCCCTGACTTGTGGACTGACACGGACCTGGCGAGGCCTGGCAGACACCAGAGGTCAGTTCTCCTGCCTCCTGCTGCCACCTCAAGAGCAGGCCACGCCCTTGCACCTGCGCAGAGCATCTGGGAGCCAAAGCGGCTCAGCCTCCCGTACCCGACGAGCAAAGTCTCCAAAAGGCCCTGAGCCGCAGTGTCCATGTCTGCAACGGCGACGACATCACCCCTCTCCCCACCCTCGTGGCTGCAGGATCGGGCAGGTCGGGGCTTGGGGACAAGCTGATGAGGGACTTCGGTCAGGACCCCTGGCTAAGATGCTGCAATGCTGCATGGGGGGGTGGGGGTTCACTCTTCCATGCCAGGGCACTAACACAGTCAGGGCTGGGCCACCCTTCTCCCCAGGGAAATCAGAGGCACAAAACAAGAGGCCACTCGCCCCACCCCACCCCACCCCCGGCATGTGGACCGCCTCCCAGGTGGCCGGCACTGGCTGCTCTGGCTGGTGCTGGGCACCTGGGCTGGCTCGTGTTCCCTCCTGTGCGCAGGCCTGTGGGGCTGCAGGGCTGGGCTGCTGTGTCTGCTCCCCCGAGGCTCCCCTGGCAGCCTGCTGGCTGTAACTCATCGTGTTCCTGAGAGTCGGCCTCGCTGGTGCTCTGAGGGCAGCTCTCGGAGTCGGCCGGTTCCCGCCAGCGCTGCCTGAGCATCTGCTGGGCCGAGAACTGAGGTGGTGAGGAAGACCCACGGAGAGAGACAAGCAGAGCTGGAGGATGAGTGGGCCGTGGGCAAAAATGTGGGTGAGCCCACCCTGGGGGGCAGGGGACAGGGAGTCCAAGGGCACTCCCGGCCGAGGGCCTGGCATGGGCCCTCAGGCTGGTGAGGAAACACGTGACGTGCCCAGCCAGCTGGGCTCCGTGGCTGGACGTTGACCTATGAGCCAGGTCACCGTGTGAGTCCCAGTCAGGGCACACATCCAGGTTGCGGGCTCCATCCCGTGTGGGGACGTGCAGGAGGCAGTCCGCCGATCAATGACTCTCTCTCATCATTGATGTTTCTCTCTCTCTCCTTCTCCTTTCCTCTCTGAAATCAATAAAAATATTTTTTAAAAAACGAACACATGGGGTGTGCAGGAAACAGGGCTTCTGCTCTGCTGGGGCCATGAAGAAACGGGGGAAGATGTGACAGGAGCCAGACGCCGCCTTCACCCCGCGGGAAGCAGGGCAGGTCGTGGGGACACCTGCCCAGCCCGAACCCTCACGTTCCTCTGCCTATGCAGCCACACAGGGCCTGCAGAGGAGCAGGCGCCCAGGTGAGCTGCCTGGACACAGGGCGTCCAGGCCAACAGAGGAAGAGCGTGCTGATGGACCGACTAGGGCTCCACTTCCTCCAGGAAGCCTTCTGGGGTTTGTCCATCTCCCACAGCCACTTGCAAACACGACTTGGCTGCTGACCCACATTGGCCTTGACAGGCATTTGCTGCACCAGGTTCCTACCAACGACTCACAACTGTGAGGCTGCACACGAGAAGGTGCTCTAAAACGGCGGCAGCAGCCCCGCTGGCCTGGCTCGGGGCAGAGCACCAGCCCGATGCCCGGTGTGGGGCGTGCAGGAGGCAGCCGGCAGACCAGCGATTCTCTCTCATCACTGACATTTGTCTTTCTGTCCCTCTCTCTGCCTCTCTGAAATCAATAAAAGTATATTTCTTTAAAAGGCGGAAACACTCCCATTCCGACAAGCTTCATCTGCATCCTTCACCCTAACGCACCGTCCGCACTTGGGGGTGCAGAACCACCCCCAATCCTGCTTCCCGGGGACTGAAGATAAAGCAGAACACGAGCATCGGGCGGCACGGACAGGACATGAGGCACTGAAGTGGACAGGAGACGCCTGAGGCAGGACACAGCAGGGAGAGGGGCGGGCGGTGAGGAAGAGTAACGGACAACCGGACAACCGGGCGGCCGGCTGCCTGTCCCGCTGCAGCCGACGGAGCACAGGCCGACCGGGCCGGGTCCTCGATGAGCGTTACTGCAGTCCTGCCGGCAGCGTGGGGCGCAGCAGGCCGTCCACAGAGACCTGCTCTGCACCCCAAGCCGGCGGCCTCCTGGGTGGAAGGAGATGACATGGGAGCAGGCATGACCGGCGTGGGGAGCAGGCAAGGCGGCTGGGGCAGGGCTGGTGGGCCAGCCCGGTGGGTCCTCTTTCCCCGACAGTGGGGGGAGGGGGGGGCGCACAACCCCCAGCCAGTGGGAGCGTCCTTTCTTCAACCAGAACTAGATGCTGCGCGTGTCGTCTGAGTCCCCGATGTGTACTTCCGCCCCGACAGAACGGCAGGCGCAGGTGGGGCTGGGGTGGCTGCAGCCCCGCCCCGCGCCCCGCGAGGCCAGTGGCCACCGCACTGGACAGCGCCGGGTCCCGGGGAGGCGGCACGAGGTGACGTGGAGGCCCCGGAGGCCCCCGGGCGGAGGCCCAGGTCCAAGTTGCCTGGAGCTCCGCGGCGCAGGCCCTGGAAGCACCTGGCGAGCCCAACGGAGGGAGGGCCGGACGGCGCGCACTGGGCCCGCTGCCCTCCAGGGCTGGCTCCCGCGCTGGGGGCCGGGGCGGGGGCGACACCCCGAGCACTCGAACCCCGCCGCTGGGGGCAGCTCGACGCACGCGCCCTCGGCGGGGGCCCCGCCGACTGCCCCTCCGCCGCCCCACTCCCGCCCGCCCCGGCCTCGGGCCCCGCGCCCTCCCAGCCGGGCAGCCCGTCCACCTCGCCGCGCGCCGCCTCACCTGGGCCAGGGCAGCTCGCGGGCGCGCACCGGCTGGAAGAGCGGCGCGGGGGGCGGGGCCGGCACCCAAACCTCACGCGACGGCCCCTCCCGCGAGGCCCCACGCCGAGAGGCCACGCCCCTCCCGTCCAGGCGTCAGCCAATGGCCGTCCGAGCTGCGGACTCGCCGGGCACATAGGCACGAGGGACTACAAGTCCCAGGGTGCCCCGCGCCTGCAGCCGGAAAGCCCTCTGCCCCTCGCGCCCCAGCCCCTCCCGGCCATGGGAGGTGGCGGGTGTCTGTCCCGGCCCCGCCTTAGTGTCTCCCCTTCCGGGATGAGGTGACCGGAGGGGAAGTGGGCGCGAGCCAGGCCTCCCCGGACCCTCAGAGGAGGCCCCACCCCGAGCAGCCGCGCGCAGGGCGCCCTCCCTCCCCGCTCTCCTGGGGGGGCCTCTGGCCCAGGGCCACCCTCCCCCCGGGCAGCGCCTCCTGGGGACCGCGGGGGGAGGCCGGGGGCCTGTGTGCCCTGGGGCCGCACCCCGCGTGCTCATCCCCGAGCGCCCAGGTGAGCCGAGACCCACTCCCCGCCCGGGTCACCTCATCCCGGGGCAGAAGCGGGATCGTTCCGGCCAATCCGTGTCCACGTGGGGCTGAGCCCGCAGACCCACAGGTCGGACACAAGGCCCTGCGTCCTCCCGCCCAGGGAGCAGGTGTGGGTGCTGCCCACTGGGCACGGGGTGCCTGGCGCACGGTGTGGCCGTAGGAGCGGGAGCAGGGGGGAGGGAACAAGCGTATTTCCACAGGTTCCCGGGTCCCCTGGCCCGTGGGCCGCACTCGGGCTGTTCTCAGCCCCCCTGGTAAGGGCTGTGCAGGAGAGTGTCCGCGGCTCTTGGCCACAGGGGTATGTCAGGAGGGGTGGTGCTGGGAGGGGCTGCACAGGCTGCTACACCCTGGGGATCTGGCCCCCCAGCGGTTCCGGAGGACAGGGTGGCAGCACCAGGCCCTGTCCCAGCTCATCCGTCCCAGGGAAGGCGTTTGCCACCGTCCTGGGAAATGGCAGGCGGCTCGTCCTCCGTCCTCTGTCCTCCATCTCCAAGGAGCAGCGTCTGTCCGTCCCACATGGCCACCCAGGCCTGCTACCTGGCACGGTGTCCCCCTCCCTCTCCCCCTCCTGGCCATATCTGACCTCATCCTGTTCACCATCACTTGTTCATTCAACAGCCTTGTCTTCCAATGTCAGGCCACCTGCTGGGCCTGGGGACGTAGGACATTACTCCCGGGACGTGGAAAAGCCTTCCGGGACAAGGGGCATCCGTCCAGGTCGAACCGGCTCTCCCCCCTCCTCGCAGTGTGACCCTGAGCAAGCCTTGCCCCCTGGGCCTCAGGTCCTCCGCGGTGAAGGCAGCATGATGACGAAGCAGGAAGGCATCGCCCCACCCACACCGCTGACCACCGTGGAGCCATTACCTCCTGTCACCCCCCCACCCCCCCCACCCATAGGTGACCTTGACCTGGGCTCGGGGGTGGGGAGACCACATGCCACCTCTGCCCGGCTCCCCACATTTCTCAGCCAGAGAACAAGTCCAGAGGCTCCAGGGAAGGGAACACACTGTAATTTGCACCATCACCGGGAGGAAAGGGGGAGGGGGTCTGGGGTCTGTCCCAGGGCGGGGGTGGGTCTGGGATGGGATATGCCCCCCGCCGTGGTGCTGCCCCTCTGGCCTGCCCCCCCCGCCCCCCGCCATGTGGGTGTGCTGCTTACAGCTTCTCCCCAGTGCCCGTGGCCAGCGCGAGGGGTGGGCGGCACCGGGCATATTGACTGTTTGGTGATCGTCGCTGCATTTATAGGGCTCGATGGGGATAAAAATAAAGTGAGGAGGAGCCGCGTGAGTCACCGCAAGCGTTTCGGTGTGGGCTCTGCCTCTCCTGCTGGAGACAGGAGCAGGGTCCCCACACCGCCCCTGCGTCTCCTCCCCAGGCCTCCCAGCAGCCAACCTGTGCCAGAGGCCTGTGCGGTGAGGTCAGGGCCCAGCATGACCAGGGTCAGGGCTCAGGGTGTGACCAAGGTCAGGACCCAGAGTGACCAGGGTCAGGGCTCAGTCTGTACCCACAGGTGCGCCATCTCCTGCAGCCCTGACACCCTGGGCAGGCCCCGTGCTCAGACCTGCCTGAGAAGCTGCTGCAGTGTCCCCATCAGCACCCAGGTTGGATCCCTCTGTGTGCAGGCTGCCTGGGTGCTGTGCGAGCTGCGAGGCAGGTGCAGAGAGTAGAGACCTGTGCAGCTCCCCAGCCCTGCCCCCCAAGAATTCTCCCAGCACCTCCCATCAGTCGCTGGTCCATCTCTGCCTGGAGCTCAGGCCCGGGCCATGGGAGGCAGAGGAGGGGCCTGGACAGCGTCCTCACCTTAGAGCCACCTGCGTGCAGGAGGGGCCTGAGGAGCTGGTGCTGGGTGGCCACGCCTGCCCCCTCCCCAGAGACAAGACTTCTGTTCACAAAACCCTGTACACGTTCAGGGCCTCCACCTCCAAATCGGAATGTAGCCACGTCCTTCCGTGGCCAAGGGTTCGATGGGGTCCATCCGGGCCACGGACAGGGACCCAGCAGGGAGGAGCAGACCTGGTACAGGTCTCACACGGACCTCAGCGGCACTGCCGAGGGGAGAAGCCAGCCTCACAGCAGCCTGTGTAGGCCATGGCCGGGCAGCTCAGTGGGTTAGAGCGTCGTTCAGAGACTTGAAGATAACGGGGGTGGGGGGGGGGTTGTTTGGTTTTGTTTTTTTTTAAATATATTTTTATTGATTTCAGAGAGGGAGAGAAACATCAATGATGAGAGAGAGTCATTGATCGGCTGCCTCCTGCACGTCCCCTACTGAGGATCGAGCCCACAACCTGGGCATGCGCCCTGACCGGGAGTCAAACCGTGACCTCCATAGTTCGCTCAACCACTGAGGGCACATACATGAAGCAACCAGTGATCACAAAAATAGCCAATCCATGTTCCCCTTCCCCCTCCCCCCCACCTCTTCCCTAAAATCAATTTTAAAAGGCGGCAGGCACCCTGTGACTCCACTGACATGACATCCCCCAGAACACAAAACCATCGTCTTGGACACTGGCTGGGCCAGGGTCAGGGGTGGGAGCCAGGGTCAGGGGTGTGGGTGAGGGTCAGGGTTGAGGGTCAGGAGTGGGAGCCAGGGTCAGGGGTGGGGAAGGTGTGACCAGGACGGGGAGCCTCAGGGGTGAGGAGCTGCTCCTGGTTATAAACACACTAAACCCTCAGGACCACCCATGTGAGTCGGTGTTGTCTGCGATGAGGGCCTCGGACCAGGGTGGCAGGCTTTAGGCGCATTCCTGTGGGTGCGTTGGGTGCAGGCAGCGGTGCCCTCAGAGGCACAGGTGTCCTTGTCATGATGACATGGCAGACGGTGACGCTGGGCCCCCCAGCATCACTCTCCCCTCCTGTTGATTCCCAGGCTCCCACCTTTCCGCCTCTGCCCCTGCTGTTCCCTGTCCCCCATCTGGCTCTCTGAGGGCAGAGGCACACACCGCCCCCCCCCCCATTAGACTGGCAGCCTTCAAAGCAAAAAAGCTAGTGTTTATGGAGCACCTACTGTGTGCTGACCTTGGCTGGGGCTGCACACACCATGCCCTTGGGGTGCTGACATTTGCCCCCTATGTGGGTGGGGCGTCGGAGGCTAGTGGTGGGGTTTGAGCGCAGGGCGGCCTGAGCAGTGGCCTCCCTCCTCCACCTCTGCCTGGCCCTCACATCAGCTCTGCACCGGCTCTGCACCCTCTGAGGGCACCGTGAGCCAGGCGCCAGGCGGGCGTGGAACCAGGGCAGCAGGCAGGCCCCAGTGGGGGGACTGGGAGGCCAGCCTCAGGCACCAGCCTGCCAACTCCTCAGGAGCAGCCGCCGCGGCCTTGCACCCCCCCTCCCGTGAGAAGGACCTCTAATTGCCTAGGTGACACTTTGGCTCCTGACGGGCGACCGAGAAGGGAAGGGCGAGTGAGAAGGGCGCCCGGGGCTGCGCATCTGGGGCGCGACAAGGAGGGCAGCGTGGGCGGCCTCCCTGCTGCCACGGGGCAGCCGCCTGGGACCCGAGGGATAAGCCCGACGAGGAAGGACCGTGCGGGGCAGGCGAGGGCTGAGGGTGCTGGGCTGCCCCAGGACGTCACCGGGCAAGGACGGGCAGAGCAGGGGGGTCCCAGGGGGGGTCCCAGGGGAGCCGTGCGGGAGCCTGGAACTCGGCACCCACACTTTCCAGCAAGAGTCAGTCCGCTCCCTCCCAGGTGCAGCGGCTCCGCCATCACAGGCGCTGAGGGTCCCGGAGATGCTGGGGGCGAGGTGAGCGTGGCAGGGCAGGGACAGCCGGTCCTGAGGAGGACAGAGGCCTGGGCTGGTGTCTGGGACTGGGACCCTGGCTGCCACGCCAGGACACAGCCGGCCTCCGGGTGGGCCAGTTGGAAAGTCGCAGGCAGCGCCTCGCACCTTCCGCGTGTGAAAGCACAGCCAGGCCTTCCGCAGCCCCCAGGTTTATTCACGGCGCCAGCAAGGGACCGGCCACTCCTGCCCTCCCGCCGCACACAGTGACAGGCATGTATGCACATGTGTGGGAGACACGTGTGACAGACACGCACGCACACAGTGGCTAACCCATGAGGCCTGCACACACTTGCGTGTTTACACTCACATGCAGTGTGCATGGCAGGTGTGTTTGCTTATACAGATGTCCATGACCACGTATGCATGCATGTAGATGCACATGCTTGCACATGTGTGGTGTGCACGGGAATGTATATATGTCTGCACATACACACAGGAAACCCTATTCTTAGTGTGTGCATGTGGGACACGTATATGAGCGTGCATGTGTGTGCACAGGTACAAACCAGCAGCACACGTGTGCATGCATGTATGCACGTGTTATACACACACAGGCACACGCCAAAACGTCTGCTCCTAGATGTAGCAGTGACTGGAGCACCGGGGACATGGTGAGCCAGGGCCCGGCCAGACCTGGGGTGCCCTGCCCGCTTCCTGTTTCTGAAATGCAGCTTCCGGAGGTCTGCACGCAGGCGTCCTGGGACCTGGTGTGCTGAACCCCAGAGGCGGGTGGCCCCATCGGCTCTGGGAGAGGCAGGAAGCCCCTCCCGGGTGTCAGCAGGGCCCAGCGAGCAGATTCCCCAAACCCCACCAGCTGCCTGGCTGCAGGGCCTCGTGAGGCTGGGGGTGGGGAGCCTGGCAGCTCCGGGTCAGCTGGGCCCTGTCCTTCCTGCTGGGTGTTGGGAAGCCGCCTCCCACCTTCCCGGCCTGGGGAGCTGTTCTTCACGCGTCTAAATCTGGGGCCTCAGGTGCCAGCGCTGCGGACACTAAGGAGGTCGGAGCGGGGGGAGCCCCCCAGCCGCGGCCCCGTTAGTGACCCACATCCCTGGGCACCGCGGGAGGGCAAGCTGCTGAGATTCGGGGAGCGCGTGGGCTGGGCGTGCGCTGAGCCTGTCACACCCTCATGGCCGCCCTTGGGGTGCCCAGCCCCCTCCTCCCCACACCCACCCAGGAAGCTGGGCTCTGGGCCCTGGACTTGGGTTGGGCTGAGCCCACATGTGAGCCTCTTTGTGTCATGCCCAGTCCCCCCCACCCACCCACCCACACACACACAGGCTCTTCTCCGCATCGCAATACACTCCTGTCACCCACCCTCCGCCATCAAGTCCTCCAGCGACTCCTCACCCCCCACGCCCCCCACCCTGGGCCTGGGGCCCTGACTGTAAAGGTGGCCTGGAGGGGCACGGACAGGAGCAAAGGGATTGGCCACCGGCACCATGACCTTCGGTGACCAGAGCTGAGGGCCGAGCCTGCCCACCCCCCACCCCCACCCCCTGACCTCAGCATCACCCAGCCCCACCCGCCACCAGCACCACACTCACCATCCCTTAGGCCGTGTGTCCTCCTTAGACCCAGCCCGCAGCCCCACCAGCCCCACCTCATCTTCATTGCTGTCACGTCACACGGCGTGGCCCTGCGAGGCCTCCAGGCAGTAGCCAACCCCCCGCCCCAGGCTCCTGCAGGTGTACACTATGCCCGCCGCCATCAACAGCCTTTAAACGTGGGTCTCAGGCCCTGGCTGGTGTTGCTCAGTGGATAGAGCATCAGCCTGTGGACTGAAGGGACCCAGATCTGACTCTGGTCAAGGGCACATGCCCAGGTATGAGCTCCATCCCAGTTGGGGGCGTGCAGGAGGCAGCCAATTGATTCTCTCTCAGCGTTGATGTTTCTATCTCTCCCTTCCTCTCTGAAATCTATAAAAACATATTTTAAAAGAGAAAGCAGGTCTCAGCCTCAAAGTTGCTCTGCAGCCTGCACCAGGGGCCGTGTGGCCTCACCTGGGACTGGCCAGCCCGGCCCTGGGGAACGAACGCTAATGGGAGCTGGCGGCGGCCGGCTGGGCTGTTGGCTGTCTGTCTTTCCCTCTTTGCATGCGACTCTCCCTCTACATCGGCCTGGAACCCTCTCACCACGCTCTCCCCTCGGCCGCCTCAATGATCTCATTTGTAACATCTCATCTTCCCCCAAACACCCCAACACCCAACGGTTAGAGTAAATGTGTGTTTCTAATTTCGAGGTGCCCAATTCCAATTGGCAGGAAGGTTCCGCCATTCACCAGCGCGTCTCCATCTGAGCCACCAGGCACCCCGGCCTCCCGCCGCCCGCCAGCCACTGTGTGGAGGGGCTCGGGGCCCTGAACCCTGGGACTTGAGAGTGTCCTCTCGGGAGAGGCCCCTGGACACCGCCATGGGGCCCCGCGAGCCAAGACCCTGTGGGACTCCCGGCCCAGCAGGAAACCTGGCACCAGCACACAGGCGAAGGAGGCAGGAGCAGGTGCAGCCGTGCCCCGGGCGAGGTGGGGGGTAAGGAAGAGGGATGGGGATTCTTGGGGTCTAAGAGCTGTACCTCACATCTTACTGTCTCTGCACATCTGGACTCATTCAGGCATCTCAGACAGTGCTGAGTAAGGCAGCCCTGGGCCCAGCCCTCAGCGAGAGGCTGAAACGGTTGCTGACATAAGGATGCCCGGGAACGGGGAACAGACAGCCGAGCTGAAGGGGCTGCCTGGAGAGCAGGATGCGGGGCAGGCTGAGAGGGAGCACCGCCCCGCCCTCCCTGAGCTCCCGGCTGGAGAGCGGGAGTAAGAAGGACATGGCCCAGCAGCCAGCCCCTGGTTGGAAGCATCGAGGGAAAGCCACCAGATCTTGTTCCTGAAGCCGTGAGTCCTTCAGACCAGGCAGCTCTAGTCTCTTAATCATCACCAGTATGACTGTCATCACCAGAATCCACAGCACCACCGTCACACCAACTCCACCATTAGCAACACCACCCTACACCCATCCTTGCCACCATCATCATCACCATCATCACTATCACCATCACCATCATCACCATCACCATCATCATCATCACCACTATCACCACCTTCATCATCACTATCACCATCACCATCACCACCATCATCATTACCACCACCATCACTATCACCATCACTATCACCTTCACTATCACTATCACCACCTTCATCACCACCTTCCCCCCTTCGGCTCTGGGCAGAGGGCTGGTCAGCTGAGAAGAGCAGGACCCAGATCCCTGTGGGTGACTTGGTATCGTCAAGCCTCACTTCCCGCCTTCAGGAGGAAATTAGGCTCCCTGACCTCCTGCTTTTCATTGCCATTTGAAGTAAAATCACTTTGAACACTTGACTTTGTCATGTAAACTGTAGGTGCTGAGCACATGTGCATCAGCATCGCCCTGTGAAGTCTGTCCCAGGCGGGCTGGCCCCTCTGCTCCCGTCCCAGCACCCACACCTTTGCCAGGTCCTGGGAGGCTGCAGTTCCAGGAAGCAACCGCGGGAGCTGGAAGATTGATGCCACCTGTGACTGGAATGCAAATAATATGCAAATGACATGCAGATTCCCTCTGCTCCTTTGGGAGACCCCAGCCCGTGCTGGACTGGCCCCCCGTAGTTGGGGTTCAGAGTGGGCAGGCGGTGAGGGGACAGGGCCGTGGGGGTCAGAGGAGGAAGGAAAAGGCTTGGGAACGTCAGCCCTCGACTCCGCGGTCTCGCCACGTCCCTGTTGCACAAAATGTCAACATGTCTTTATAGAGGCGCGAGCGTCCCTTCATTGTCTTGAATGTCAGCATCTGTTCCCATCACTCCTCCCTCCTCCCTCCTCCCTCCTCCCTCCCTCCCTTCCTCTCTCTTGGGTGCCTTGCGGCCCTGGGTTCTCCATCCACCAATGGCACTTGGGCTTCAGGGAGAGAGGTGACCCCCACAGTCCCCACCCGCCCTCGCTTCTGGGAAAGACAGGAGTCCTGCTTGAAGGTGACAGGGTCCAAAGGGAGCGGTGTCCCAGCCCGAGGGCAGCGGACAGGGCTTCCCAGAACAGGGACGCACCTGCTCGGGCAGGAGGCAGGAGGTGAGGCAGGTGGCGCTTCGGGGCTGGGTCAGCTGGAGCTCCTTTGGGAGGAAACGGGGGGCTCTGAAGGCAGCGAAGCCCAGGACAGACTGGCTCCCACCTGAGGGCGGCCAGAGCTCATCTCAGCATCTCAGACGCCCCGGCCCGTGCTCCCCGCCCCTCCTCGGGCAGAGGACGCCTCCTGCAGGCAGGCGGGGGCAGCGGCCGAGCGTGGGGCTCGTCCACAGGGAGATGGATTCGAGGGCCTTCCCACGCTGCCCGTGGGCCGTCGCCCGCTCTGTCCCCTCTGGGGCAGGGTTCGGTGAGTGTGCCCCAGGCCCAGGCCCACCCTGGTGCCCTCCTGCTCCGCTGGTACAGGAACTAAGGGGTCACCGCTGGCTCACCTGGCCGAGGCCCAGCTTGTCATCACCTCACCCAGCAGGGGGCGGGCTCGGGGCGGGTTAGGGGGCTTCCAGGGTCTGGCCTTGACCACGCTGAGGGGCCATGGGGCGCACAGGGCTGCCGCGGCCTCAGCCGTGCGGGACAGACTAATGGGAAGTGACGGCCACCAGACGCAGGGCCCGCAGGGCAGCCCCACTCTCCCCAAGGGGGTCTAAGACCTCAGCAGTGAGGGCGGGTGGGCCACCCCCAGAATGTCACCTGCCTGTGGGCCCTGGGGCCAGAGACCTCCCTCTGAGAAGCCGGGGGTGGAGGTGGTGTATCCATTGCCCTCTGCATGTCTGTGTCTGTCCCGCCACCCCTCCCCGGGCGGGCTGTGCCCAGATCAGGCCCCCCGCCCAGTGAGAGCTGGGGACAGAGAGGACCTGGGTGTGACGGGCTCACTGGAGACCAGGCAGCGTCCGGGGTCCCTGCGGCCCCCGTGCCTCAGTGGCTGGCCGTGCCGAGCACACGAGGGCTATGGCTGGGACACACCCGCCTTAGTGGGGGCCTGGCGGGGCCGCGGTGAGGGCAGGAGCACCTGAAAGGCAAGCGTCCCATGGAGCCGCCATGGGGAGTGTGGCGGAAGCATGGGCTGGCAGGCCTCCTCCAGGCCTGATGCCTCTGATTCTGTATTGATTTTCCCGGCTGTTTATTAAATGCTTAATCTCCCGCCACTGAGAGCGCCCAGAGCCAGCCAGCATCCTGCTAAGCCCAGAGGGAGGGCCTGGCGGGGACGCTGGGGCAGCCTCTGCCTCAGGAACCAGGGCAGTGGGGGCGGGGGACTGGCCTGGTGTGAGCAGGGTGCCAGGCCCCGAAAGAGGGGCTGATGGGAACTGGCCAACTGAGGTCCATCCTCAGGGTCTGATGAGGGTGTGACCAGGGATGTGGGCCAGCATGTGACCACAGCCGGCTCCCTCGGGATGCTGTGGGGACTGGAAATGATACTTGGACGCGTCCACGGCAGCTCCTGGCCCTGGGCTGGGACTCTGCACACAAGAGCACCCCCCTCTGCCTGTGGATCTCAAAGAGGGTCCTGGGAGGCCGCCTAGGACCCGGTCAGGGGAGCAGCTCTGTGCTCCCCCTGCCCTGGCTGTGCCTTGAGCGAGTCACCTCCCTCTCTGAGCTGCGTGCCCAGCTCCGGCCTGGCACGGCGCCCTCAGCCTCGGGTAGCTGCCCCAAGGAGACCGCGTCCGGCGGCGCGTCTGCAGGGCCTGGAAGGCCCAGGGGTTCCCCGCACCCACAGCGCCTCTCCCCGACCTGCATTCCCTCGCGCGGCCCCCAATGGTGTCAGGAAACCCGCCACTGACGCCTGTTCTCACCCGGGAGCTGTGAGAAGAGCAGATGGAATAGCCTGAAACTGCCCCAGCCTCACAACTCGGGCCTGTGCTCCCAGCACAGCCGGAGGGAGCCCCAGCCAAGGCCCCTCGCACCCTCGCACCCACGCACGCAGGCAGGGGCGTGGGTCGGCGCAGGCCCTGGTCTGTGGGGCTGGGCGGGGCCTGTGAAAGGCGGTCTCTCCCGCCTCCCAGACTTTCCAGGGGCCTAAACTCTTCAAAGCACTTGGTCCTGAGTCCCCCTCTTCTTCCCACAGCCTGACTGGTGTCCCCCAAGTGACCCCCTCAATACTGAGGTGAGGCATCGCCCCAGGACCAGGGAAGGTGAGAGGTCGGGCTGAGGGTGCCTGCGATGTGCCCAGGACACAGGAAGGGCCACGCTCGCCCACAAGAGGTAGGAGGGAGGGCTCCCTGGAGGAGGGAGCACTTCTGAGCCTCGTCTGTCCTCCAAGCCCGTGGTTACCAGAGGGGGTCCTTGTTCCCCACAGCCCTCCTCTCTCCCCTGCGTCCGTTCCCACAGGCTGGGGACTGAGGGCAGCGGGGGCGCCGAGGGCAGAGCTGGCACAGGGAGGGCATCGCTCCGTGGGCGCCGTGTGCTCTGCCTGGAGGCTGAGTGTGGCAGGTTCCATCACAGTTCGATTTCCTGCTTGTGAGTCAGCTGCCCCCTTCGGCCTCCGGTTGCAGAGTCCACCGAGTGGTGGCGAGGACCTCGCTGTCCCTCTGCCCCAGCCCCAGGCTGGGGGCCCGGGAAGGGTCGAGGATGCTAAGGACCCTCACTCCATGTTGGTGCCAGGGCCCGGGAGTCGGGAGCTTGGGCCCAGCCCAGCCCGCTCCCTACAGGATACCAAATTGCCCCTCCCGTAGCCCCTCCCTTCTCCCCTGAGGACATGGTCCCATGGGAAACGGTTGGAAACAGAATTGCTTCCTGATGCCCACCCTGGGCCCCCCATACCCCGTGTTCCTGTTCCCCTTCCTTTAGGATGCCTTGGAGTCCACACGGCCTTGGGACTAAGAGCTGGATTTAAAAAACTGCCATGGGGTCGGGGCTCAGCGTGTGACCGGGGTCAGTGACTAATAGGTTCAAAGTCACTTAGAGGTCACAGCTGTGGCCAGGGGTTGGCTTATGACCATGCGTAGGAGCTCAAGGTGACCAGGGTCCCGCTCCTCTGGGCTGAGTGAGGAGGTCCTCGGAGCTGATGTCCAGCCGGAGCCCATCAGCCTCCTGCCCATGGAGAGCGGGCCCTGGGCGCCCCGTGTGAGGGAGATGGCTCAGTGAGGAAGGTCGGTGGTCGGGACAGTGTTGGTGGGCAGGGAGGGGGTTGGTGGTGGATGTGAACGGGTAGGAAATCTCAGAGGGAATGGCTATTGGTTCAGAGTTCGTGGTTCCTGGCAGGTCTGGGCTGAAAGCAACCTCGGACCCTTTCCATGGAGACCCTCCTGTCCCTGTAGGGGCACCGCGGCTGAAGCAGCGCGGGGGATCCTCATGGCCTCCAGGCGTGGGGTCACCGACAGAATTCCTCCATCTGATCAGGGGTCCGGCTGACCCTTCTCCTTCCCTCCGAGGGGCTGGGGGGCAGGGGGTCCTCTCTGCCCCGCCTGGAAAGGGTTCGGGATCAGGAACTGGGGCAAGGGGACAATTTAAAGAGGGAAGTCGGGGCGCCAAGCAAGGTGGCCCCCGACCAGGGAGAGGGAAGGCATGGCCCTGCTGGGAAGCTCCCTGTGCGGGGGACACCACCCGACGGCCTGTTAGGGGAGCCCGAGCCTTGCCTGCCGGGCAGAGGAGCCTGGGCGGGCGGCTGCCCTCCCCCACGGCAGAGAGAAATCCTGACTCAGAGCTGCCTGCACCCTCGCGGCTGCTCGTGGCCTAATGTCAGAGGCCCCCTGGTGGCCATGAGCGGCTAGTGCAGCGAGGACACCAGGCCTCTAGGGCAGCTGCAGTGATGATGGACCCAAGAAGGTGGGTGGGCGCCGCTGTGGGCCTCAGAGGCCGCCCCCCGCCCCAGGCTTGCAGGAGACAGCCCTTTTCCTGGGGGGAGCGGAGAAGGACGGCTGTCCAGGGGTTGGGCTGGGAAGAGGCCCTCCCCTGTCCCCCACTGCCTCACAGTCTGGGCCTCCATGTCCCTTTTGACCAGCCTCCCCCCTCCCCCCAGAGGCACAGCACACACAGGCTTGCAGGAGGGACTGGGTGCTGGGGTGGCTGGAGTTGCCCGCCCCCTGCCCACCCCAGGGGGTTAGTGATGGGTGGGGGTGCTGACCGTGACGGGGTGGAGGCCCTGCTTGGGGGTCATGGGGATGGTCACGGGGAGAAGGCAGGAGGGTGGACGCAGCCGTCTGCGCGGAGGACGGCACGGCGATTGTGAACTAGTGTTTGTGGTGACAGCGAGGAGGCGCTGATGGAGGACACTGGGCCCAAGGTCGGGCGTGGGCAGCAGGGGCCTCGGGGCGCTCAGAGGGGACGTGCACACCGCAGTGGACATGCGGGCAGCGGCGCGGGGACCTTACGCCCAGAGTGGACGGCGTGTTCCTGAAGAAGGCTTGTGGCTGGGGGGATGCATCCTGGCAGAGAAGGCCCTGAAGCAGCTTCCCGACAGCCACCCCTCGAGACCTGGGGTTCACCCCGAGAGGCCTCTAAGGTGGGGTGCAGCCGCTAACGGGGCCGTCCCCCAGCTTACAATGATCGCCTTGGAACATGGGACTGCGGGTCCCCACTGTCACCAAGGGTGAGTGGGGGGCAAGGCCTCCCTGTCAAGCCCACCTCCTGGTGGCTCTTGGGCCAAACTCTTCCCTCGGATTCTCTCGGGAGCCCCGCCCCGGCCAGGGGCGAGACAGACCCAACCCCGCGGCTCACGTGGCCCTTCCCAGCCCCACCGACCCCTGACCCGCTCGGGTGGGCTCTGTGGTCTGGGCCTCCGACTCGCCTGTCCATCACCCACCCACCTTCACCCCGCTGTCCACCTGTCCATGCTCCCTCCTCCCATGCGCACAGCCCACCACTCATAGGCGCATCCATCCATCTCCACACCCACCCCCCCAGCACCCCGGCCATCTCTCCAGGCCTCTGTCCATCACCGACCCTTCCTCCTGCAGCCTCCTCCCTCCACACCCACCTGCCTCACCCTCCTCCCACCCTCCCGTGCACCTGT
>PVJC01021711.1:0-28011 GCA_004026665.1 Murina feae
AAAAATTATGAACAACAAATACATATCTATCAACAAGTGAATCTAAGAATCAAGTGAATAAAAAATCTGATGAACAGAATAAACTGGTGAATAGAATCAGAGGCATAGAAAGGGAGTGGACTGACAATTTTTGGGGGTTAAGGGTGTTGGGGGTGCGTGAAGAGAATGGACAATAATCGTACACCTATGGATGAGGACATTGGGGGGGGCAAGGACTGAAGGTGGGGTGGGAACTGGGAGGAGGGGAGCTATGGGGGAAAAAAGAGGAACTGTAATAATCTGAACAATAAAGATAAATTAAAAAAAAAAAATCCTTACATATGTGGCCTACAAGAGACTTACTTCAAATCGAAAGCCACAGACTGAAAGTAAAGGGTTGGAGAAATATATTTCATGAAAATGAAAACATACAAAAAAATCGGGCAGCAACACTTATATCAGACAAAATAAACTTTAAAATGAAGGCAGTAACAAGAAACAAAGAAGGACCCAGCAATTTCCACTTCTGGGAATTTATTCAAAGAAACCTA
The DNA here is from genome assembly GCA_004026665.1 of Murina feae. Lineage (NCBI taxonomy): Eukaryota > Metazoa > Chordata > Mammalia > Chiroptera > Vespertilionidae > Murina > Murina feae. The sequence goes on from PVJC01021711.1 coordinate 531, forward strand.
AAACACCAATTTGAACATAGGCATATGCATCCCTATGTTCATTGCAGCATTACCTACAGTAGCCAAGATAAGGAAGCAACCTAAGTGTCCTTCAAAAGATGAATGGATAAAGAACAAGTGGTACATATACACAATGGAATACTACTTAGTCATAAAAAAAAAATTTTGCCATGTGCAACAATATGAATTAACTTAGAGGGTATTATGCTAAGTGAAATAAGCCATACTGAGAAAGTCAAATATCATATGAATTCACTTTACATGTAGAATCTGAAAAACCATATAAGTGAACAAACAAATCAGAAGCAAACTCATATATACAGAGAACATTTTGATGGAGGAGACTAGGGGGGATGGGTGAAAAAAGAAGGATTTAAGAAGTACAAATTGGTAGTTACAAGTCATGGGGATATACAGTATAGAATAGAGAATCTCTCTCTATATATAAAAGCCTAAGCAACTATTAAGGCAGAACGACCGGAACGAGTGGTCCCTATGATGTGCACTGACGACAAGGGGGCAGACACTCAATGCAGGAGCTGCCCCCTGGTGGTCAATGTGTTCCCATAGGGGGCGTGCTGCTCAGCCAGAAGCTGAGTTCACAGCTGATGAGCATAGCTGCGGTGATGGGAGCCTCTTCTAATTCTGCAATAGTACTACTGAGCAGCAGCAGCAGCAGCAGCAGCAGCAGCAGCAGCAGCAGCAGCAGCAGGCACAGTGGGCCAGGATGATCATGAGCAGCGTGGTGCCGCCCTGGTTTGGGCTCCTTTCTGGCCGCCTGCTGCTTGGCACACTGTTACATCCCCTGAGGGGTCCCAGACTACGAGGAGAAAGCAAGTTAATACTTGGGTGCATTAGAGGAAAACTACAAAAAAATAAAAATAAAAAGGCAGAGAACATCTTAAAAGTAGTCAGAAGAAAACCAGCAGGCGAATATTTGCCAAAGGGTCCCAGACTATGAGAAGGGCGTAGGCCAGGCTGAAGGACCCACCAACCCCCAGAGTGCAAGAATTTTGTATTGAGGCCTCTAGTAGTCAATAATATAATAACTCTGTACGGTGTCAGCTGATAGTCTTATGGAGGTTCCCTTGTAGGCCGCTAACTGCTTTTCTCTTGTTGTTTTTAAGATTTTCTTTTTGTCTTAACTTTTGGCATTTTAATTATGATGAGTCTTATTGTAGGCCTTTTTGGGTTTATCTTGTTTGGAATTCTGTGCTTCCTGGAGTTGTATGTCTTTTTCCTTTACCAGGTTAGAGAAATTTTCTGATATTACTTCTTCTAATGGGTTTTCAATTCCTTACTCTCTCTTTCTTCTCCTTCTGGTACTTCTATGATAGACATTGTTCCAGAAGCCCATAAACTATCCTTATTTTTTGGGATTCTTTTTTGTTTTTGCTGTTTTGATTAGGTATTTTCTACTATCTTATCTTCCAAATCACCGATTCAATCATCTACTTCATTTAATCTATTGCTGATTCCCGCTAACGTAGTTTTCATTTCAGTCACTGTATTTTTAATTTCTGACTGCTTCTTTTTTATGTTTCTATCGCCATTTTTATGTTTCCTATCTCTTTGTCGAAGTTCTTACTAAGCATCCTTAAATCCAGTGTCTTGAACTCTATCTGGTAGACTGCTTATCTCCATTTTATTTCAATGGAATCTTTGTTTTCTTTTCTTTCATTTTTGGGACTTATTTCTTTGTCTCCTTGTGTTGACTGCCTCCCTAAGTTTGTTTCTCTGCATTGAGTAGTTTCTATGTCTCCATCTTGGTAGAGCAACATTATGTAGTAGGTGTCCTGTGGGACCCAGTAGTGCAGGCTTCCTGGTCACCTGAGCCAGGTACTCCAGGTGTGTCCTTTGTGTGGTTTGGTGTGCCCTCCTGTTATAGATGAGTCAACACATTTGTTTGACAAAATGATAAAACTGAGGTATGAAGGTTAGTTAAGTAACTTACCCCACATAATTCACTATGTAAGGAGCAGGAGTTGGGACTGGAATTCACATCTCCTATCAAGCAGCCCAACATGCACACACTTTCCATTTAGGAGACGAGGAACTCTTGTACCATAATATCATTCCAAATGGAAAATGCAGTGCCTTCACCTCCATATATTACTTCAAGCAACTTGTTTCAAGGTGTTAGCAAGGAGGCAGTTAAGATTCAAAAATTAAACATTTCAGGAAACACACAATGCATTATGACCCGGAGCTCTAAAAGCAGAAGGGTGGACAATAAAGCCACACCCAGGTATGGCCCTAGCCTACTGGGCTTACTGGGTAGAGTTTCAATCTGTGGACCAACGGGTTCTGGGTTCGATTCCAGTCAAGGACATGTACCTTGGTTGTGGGCACACTCCCAGTGGGGAGTGTGCAGGAGGCAGCTGATCGATGTTTCTCTCATTGATGTTTCTAACTCTCTATCCCTCTCCCTTCCTCTCTGTAAAAAAAATCAATAAAATATATTAAAAAAAAGAAAAGAAAAAAGAATGACCTAGCCCTAAAAGCTAATAGTGCCAAATGTGAGAAAATTCCAACTTACACCAACCACTTCCCTCCCAGATCATCTCCTTCACCAAACTCATCTGTGCCTCTTTCCCCAACTTAACTGTAAATTCCTCTGGAGGATGAGGACCAAGAATGCATCCCACCTGCATCTCACAAGGGGCCCAGTAGCATAGCTTCAGAGGAGCTGCTCATCACATACATACCTGTCAGCTGATCTATCTCCTTTCCCACATGCTTGGTGGAATATAAATGCCTAGAACTAATTTCTCTATCAACACGTATATGAAACTACTATTGGTCACCATTAAACACACACACACACACACACACACACGTATTACTTTAGCAATGTGAAGCCGTAATAAAACATTAACAAGATGTGGGTGATTTGATTTTATAGTTTTTACATTCCCTGTCAAGATTACATGTTTACTTCCTTAACGAAAAAAGTCAGCCAAGTGCAAAATATGTTTAGAATGCCACGATAAAAATTATACACGACTGTTCGTACACATGCTTCCTGTTAATTAGAGGGTTCTTAGAGAAAAGCTGCTCTGGCAAAACTTGCTGTAATAGTCAAATCCTCTACAGTAAAGAGGAAATCCTGATGAGCATAGTATTTTCCACAGGCAAGAATACAGGACTTCAGCCAAAAGCGGTGCCTTCATCCACAGCCAGAGATGCTGCTCTGTAACATAGCGGGTTCTGGAATATGTTATTCCCATTTCTACATCAGTTCATCCTCAAATGTGTGAAAATGATTATATAAGATGATCTAGAAACTACTTCTATTTACATTTGAAAAATAATTGGGGGGACGACAGATCATTTTCACAATTACATTTTACAGGGGATCATATAATTAGTTCATATTTCCACAGCAAGCACAAATGATACCTCTAAGAGAAAGTCTGGATGCTCTTACCTGCATTCTATGGACCCGCTCCCTCTTGGGTTGGCCATATCATCAGCTTTCTCTGCCCTCCCTGGGCTACTTAGTAGGCCTTGTCTGCTGAAATTCAACCATCTAACTTCAACTAGACACAATTCTGTTTCAACCCTGCACAAACACCACTAGGAGCTTTTTACAGCTTCCTCAAATCTCCACAGGAACTTACCCTTCCCACATGAGCCTAATTCCTGCATTCCTAATAAGATAAAGTGTGTTGAAGAGTGCCTCCAAATCCTGGTGCCTGCAACTCAAATTTCTCAATATCTTCAGTCATATGAGTCTGCATCATATTGACTCCAAAGAGTAAGGAGAGAAAGAGAGGAAGAGAGAGGGAGAGAGAGAGAGGGAGAAACATGCACAGAGGGTCAACACAAAGAAAAATCAGCCCTAGCCAGTTTGACTCAGTGGATAGAGCATCAGCCTATAGAACAAAGGGACCCGGGTTCAATTCCAGTCAAGGGCATGTACTTCGGTTGCAGGCTCCTCCCCAGCCCAGATCCTGGTTGGGGTGAGTGCAGGAGGCTACCAATTGATGTGTTTCTCTTACATCGATATTTCTCTGTCTTCCCCCTCTCTCTTCCACTCTCTCTAAAAATCAATAGAAAAATATCCTCTAGAAAGAATTTTTTAAAAAAGAGGAAGAAAAATCAGACTCTTAAAGGTCAAGGAACCTTTGTTCCTTGGTTTTTACAAGACCTTGTGAGGACTTTTCCATGTGCTAGACATTGCTCTAAGAACTCGGGTAACACAGCTGACAAACAAGGCCTTTACACTGATGCAATGCATAGTCTAAAGGAGGGGTGCAATGCATAGTCTAAAGGAGAGGTGTGTATGTGTGTGTGGGGGTGGGGGTGGGAGTTGGAGACAGGGCTTGTCAACAAGGAACTTCCAGAGGAAGCTACCAGTAGTAACATGGCTGTCAAAAGGCGGTACTCTTTTTTTTACAATGTGTAAAAAAAGAATAAAAGTACAGCATCAGAAATATAAAAAGAAGGAATATAAATACACAGCTTATAAGTGAGGAGGAAAAAGAGTCTATATGGGAAGGTAGAGAGAAAGGAAAATGCAGGCAAAAGAGGAGTTGCAACATGGAGACAATTAGCAGCAAGTAATGTTACTTTCTCCTGCAAGTGGGATTGAGGTTTTATGCATAATTGAAGCTCACTCCTTTAGACGCAAGCTTATTATTTTATTTTAAACTATTTTTACTTTAGGAATCTTTCTAAAATGCACTCCATGTTCTTGCATTGTTCAGCAGAGTACATCAAAATATGCCAACCCTGACTTTATCTGTTCTGGATGAAGAATCACCATTATGGTCCATTTTTGTACTTTGATGTGGTGCACCAACATTCTCCGAGTCCACTTCTGTGTAAAAGCCTGCTGTTACTTTATACCAAACCGTGCTTTTGGAATTCTCCATTCCTGCCCTCTGAACGCAGTTGTCATGTCTCAGAACTTCCTCTCAGTGGGGCCTAGGCCACAGTGGCCTCTTTTATTTACAGTTTTCTGGGTGAGGCTGAGAAACGCAGCCCTTGACACTGCAGAATATAAAACAGCCCATCACCTCTTAGTGGCCCGTCTGCTTCCGTCCAGGTCTCCAGCCTCATTTCACACGGGAGTTCTAGAATTCTGATATCTGGATAAGAGGAGCAATACTCAAACAAAATGATCTCTGATAACATAGATTCCTCATGCCACTTATTTAAAAAGCAGTAAAACAAATCGTGTCCCTCATAGCCTTTACATTTGCCGAAGCACACGTCTATCTGCATGCCCCACTCCAGCCCTACTGTGATGTGGTCATGTCCTCTTGACATAGCTTTATAATCTTGATATAGTAGAAGCTACAGAAGCGATATTTTTTTTTCACTTGTTCAATAAATACTATATGTGCCACGTTTTCTAATAGGAAACTTGGAGGAATAAAAAGATGGAGTAGTCCCTGACCTCAAAGAACTTAGAGCTTATAGTTCAAACAACCTGGGTACAAAATAATTATAACCAAGGGTGGACTGTATTGAGGCCACAAGAGAGAAGTTCATAGGCTGAGCCATGAAGGGCTAGGGAAGCAGGGTCCCCCCCGGATTGGAGGGCGAGGGAGGACGGGGGTGGCATGGGTACACTTCACTGGGAAATGTTATTGGCATCAGCTTCTAATAAAAGAGGGGACTCTGACTAGTCCCACTGGAGGGTGAGCAACGTCAAGGCAAAGAAACTGGCATGAGAAAAGGCATGGAGTGCAGGGAGTAAAGAGCCTGGTGTATGTGCATAGCAGTCCAAAGAACAGTGAGAGAAAATGCTGCAGGGGGAGGTCAGAATCAGATCACAGAGGGCCCCCAATTTTAGACTAAATATTTGGCCTTGCAGCGATCAGCTCTCAGGGACCAAGGAGGTTTTTCTGAGCTTTCTGAACCTAACACACAAATTTAATCTTTTAAAAGGATAAGGATTCCCTCCCCACTTTAATGGAAAAGGAATTCCAAAGGTGAATTACTAATCATCTTGTTCCTGTATCCTCTGAGCCAAGCTCACTAAAATGCCACTGTGGAACGAACTACAGAGCATCCATTTGTCTTCCTCTCACACTACAGGAAACAGCCATGGGAAGGCAGTCCTCTCCTCTCAAACAAAGGGCAGCATGGCTATACAAATCAAATTCAAATTAAAAAAGAACAGGGGGAATGACATCTGCTCCAGTTCACAAGCTAATACAAAATGTCTTCGCACAAAAGAAGTCTTTTAACTTTCCAGGGGAGCCTATTACTTAAGGGACATTTTCTAAAATCTTAAAATCAGCTACCTTCCCAAGCCTAGAGATGCTTTTTTCTGTCTAGCTCTGAATATGACTTTCTTTGCCCTTATCCAAACAAACACACCTGCGCTTGAGATAATTTTAGCACTGTATTCCACCTGACTCTGTGTTGTCCTCTGCTTTCTGTGTTCGTGTTCATCTCCACCCGCCCCCCCCCGCCCCCGCCCCACAGTCAGATTATGAGCTAGTTGGGGGCAGAGGGAGAGTAAAGCTATTTATTCATTCTGCATCCTGAAAATGACTAAATACTGGACAACAGAAGGGGCTCATAAAAATATGAGAACTGATTAACTCTAATTTCCACAATATATATCCTTAAAGACTGGATTCTGTGTTACTTAATATTGGCTTATCTAATATAATAAAAGAGAAACATGCAAATTGACCGTTACCACCAGCCAATCAGAGCGGCTGTATGCAAATTAACCCAGCCAAGATGGAGGCCAACAGCCATGGAGCTAGAGCAAACCAAAGGCTTCTGTTGCAACTGCCTGCCTAGGCTGGCTGAGCCTCTGCTCACGGCCACGCCCACCAGCCAATCAGAGTGCCTGTCCTGGGTCCACTGCCTGGCTCTGCCCTGGGGGCCTCTGCGGGGTGTCCAGGAACACCTGTCCAGGGTCCGCTACCTTCATCCGCCCCCCAGGGGTCTCCACAGGGCGTGCGGGAGCATCTGCTGCACCGTGCGGAGAATCCGAAGCCAGTTCACTGCCCAGCTCCACCCCGGGTGTGTTTGATCAGCAGCAGGGCCCCACCAAGGGATTCTGCACCAGCGACTGCCCCTGGCTTGCCACCCAACTCTGCGCCAGGTGTGTCCCCTCAGCGGTGTGAGCCCACCAGGTGTGTGCAATCGTGGACCCTCCGGTGGGAAACGTCCAGGCCTGCACTCACCAGCCTTCCCACCCCCCAGTGCACGAACCCTGAAGGGGCTGTGGGCAGCCTGAAAATGGCTCTCAGCCCCTCACCCAGGCTGGCCAGGCATGCCAGCAGGTGGACATCCCCCCCGAGGTGTCCCAGACTGCAAGAGGGCACAGGCCAGGCTGAGGGACCCCTCCCCCTGAGTGCACAAATTTTTGTGCACTGGGCCCCTATGTATGGAATAAAAGAAAAAAAAATTCAGAGCTAGAAGAGCTCTTAAAAAAACGACAACAAAAACTAAAGCACTAAAATGGCTATAATCTAAAAGACAGACAATAACAAGTATTGTAAGGATGTAGATAATCTGGAGCCTTCATAATTACTAGTGAAAATATAAATTAAAATTGCTTTGGAAAACAATTTGGCAGTTCCTCACATAGTTAAATATAGAGTTACCATATGAACCACCAATTCTACTCCTTGGTATATACCCAAGTGAAAAGAAAACATATGGTCACACAAAAACTTGTACATAACTATTCACAGAAGCATTATTTATAATGGCCCAAAAGTGGAAATGAATATGGTAAATATCCATCGACTTATGAATGAATATGGTATATTCATACAATGGAATACTATTCAGTCATATAAGGAAATGAAGTGCTGATGCATTCTTAAGATGAACTTAGACACATTATGCTAAGTGAAAAAAGCCAGAGCCAAAGGGCATACTGTATGATTCCATTTAAATGAAATGCCCAGAATATGCAAATCTATAGGGACAGAAAGTAGTTGCCAGGAAGGAATGGAGAGTGACAGACAGCTCCTGGGCTTGGGCCTGAGGTTTCTTTTCGGGGTGATGAAAGATTCTGGAATTAGATTGTGGTGATGGATGCACAACACAGGGAATCTAAAAGCCACTGAGATATACAATTGAAAAGGGTGAATTTCATAGTATATGACATTTGTCAATCAGACAACAAGAACAACATGAAGAAAAACCTGAAGCCCAGAGAAGCCAAGTTTCTTGTCTAAAGACATAAAGCTAATTAAATGGCATCACCAGAACCAGAGGCCAAGTCTTCCAGCTCCCAGTGCAGCACTTTCGGCTCACAGTGCTGCTCTCGAAGTATCAGGACAAGCAGTGTGAGCTTGAGCTAGTCCTTTAACGGCTCACACCTCATCTAAGAGAAAGATGAAGTAAGTGATCTCTTCAGTCTCTTCCAGTTCTGAGTCCATCCGAGTCTCATCATATTGTGCGTACTTTCTCTGCTACTACAGATCAGAACAGGGTTCTCAATTAGGGCTGATTTTGCTCCCCAGGGGACAGTTGAGCATATCTGGATAAGTTTTGGGTTGTTTTTGGAGGCAGGGGTACTACTAGCACCCAGCAGGTAGAGACTAGCATGCAGCCCTATGACTACAACGCACAGGACAAACTCCGCAACAAAGAATTATCAATAGTGACCGCGGTGATAAACTGTGGTTTAGGGTGTGATCAGCTTTCCATCCAAGCTTTTCAAGGAAGTTCTACCCTAGAGTATAATGACCTCAAACAGCAATTCTGAGATGACAGAGAGTCTGGGAGGCTAGCACCACGCACACATGGGAAATAGAGACAATGTGTACCCCACATAATAATAAACTTCCACAGAGAATGGAATATTCAAATGTCCAAAGCAGTCAGGCATTTAACATTGAAGGAATGAAGCCAACAAATACCTAATAATCATTTAGGACTATTATTTCCTTCCTTCCCAAAAAAATAACTTTCACTGGCTCCCATTTTTCATGAAATATACATACCCTCTCAGTATAATCTTGTGGTTTCTCACTTTTGATAAGAAATAAATTCCAAGAAATACTTTCTATTATAAGAAAAAATTCACAAGCCCTGTAACAAATAGCTCAAACTAGGGAAGATGGTGGGAATGGCGGAGAACTGTGGACACCTCAAGGATACATGCTTGGATGAAGGGGTCATCACAGATTAGCCCCACAGACCCCTTCCCTGATGGAGGGGGGCACTGAGGTCAAGAGATCTTTGGATGATTAAAAAGAATAGGAAATACTGTGGTGGGAGAGAGAGAGAGAGAGAGAGAGAGAGGGAGATATATCTCCTAGTAATTAAAATCTTGGCCAAAAAGAAAAAATTAAAACACAGTATTAAGTTAAAAACAAAGGGGTTCTAGTCAGGAACCTCCACTAACTCCAATAATAATGTCAGTTTCATATCTTCTTATAAATGCATTTCAATAAAACTCAGGTCCCATTGTCTGATTACAAGAACAACTTTTTTTCTTTAATTAAATCTTTTTTCTCTTTCTTTTGGTTAATCCTCACTTGAGGATTTTCCCATTGATTTTTAGAGAAAGTGGAAGGGAGGGAGGAAGGGAAGGGAAGAGAGAGAGAGAGAAGCATCAATGTGAGAGAGACACGTGGATTGGTTGCCTCCCACACGCCCCCGGAGCCGAGGATCGAACCTGCAATCTTTTAGGGACATGGCCATTCGGAATTAGGATGGCATGGGTCTGAGTGTCTGGACCTTTGGGAACCTATGACAAGGCAGGTTATTTAAAATTTCTGAACTTCAGCAGTTTCCTAGGAGTGAGAAAGAGAGAGAGGCGGGGGTGGGGGGGTGGGAAGGATATGGATATGAATGGCTACCATGCCAAATTACTTTGAGAAATAAAAAAACAAACCAAAAATCCCTGAGTACTTCCTGCGCATGGTGTGAATGATAGTTGTTATGAGAGCCGATGCTCTAACCACTAAACACCACCAACCAGGGCTCTTTAATTAAATCTTTTTTAAAAAGTTTTTATTGATTTTTAGAAAGAGAGAGGGAGAGAGAGATAGAAACATCAGTTGGCTGCCTCCTGCACACTCCCCACCAGGGATCAAGCCCGCAACCCAGGCATTTGCCATGACCAGGAATCAAACCAGCAACCTCTTGGTGCATGAATCCACACCCAACCAATGAGCCACACCAGCTGGGCTAATTAAATCTTAATAGCTCATTTAAAAATTGAGAATTCACAAAAGACAAGAGAATTATTGCTGGCTTAAATTTAAACGAAACTCATGGTACTACTAACGGCTGGCATTTCATTAAACTCTAACAACTTTACAAATGAGGATGCTGAGATCCAGAGAAGTTAAAAGACTTCTTAAGCTACCTGCTGGTTAGGGTACCGGTTATAATTTGTATCCAGGTCTTTGTGCTCCTAAAATCCACATTCTTTCCACTTATTACCTTGCTTGTATCATAAAAATTTCTTCTATTTACTAAGTTTATGAGACTCTCTCTGTAAATTACATGTAAGGAAGCTGATCTTTGTGATGTGTATGACCAGTGGCTTTGCATACTCACTCCTGCCTTCCTGTGGATGTTACTTTATTCCTTTTACACACAGCAGCTGCCTGCACTCCCACGGGCCCTCCTTCCCTACCCTTCAACCACGGGGAGCCCTGACTCTGGCCTCCCACTTTCCACTCGTTCTTGTACTGAACTCCCACAGTAGGCTGCAATGTACTGATAAACTTTATCTGCAGGGTAGAAAACGAACTCATCAGCCCATGCAGAACATGTCACCCAGGAGCACAGGATCCAAGATGAACAGAGTGAGAGCACATATTCCCACCACTTTTGTCCCCAGTTAGTCCCAAGAGATTGAATATCTCTGCCCTTGACCCCATCCCTGGGGGCCAGCCACAGGGCTAACCTCTCCTTCTCCCATGTCACCCTATTACACTCCCATCCCTTCCTCTATTCCCTCCAGTTCAACACATTGTTAGTTCTACTCAACTTTGTCACACAAAGCAAGAGCATCATATTGGAAGCAAATCTGGATCAGGACACCCAACAAAGTATCCCACAGTCGCTTCAGAGCACTGCTTATTCTAATTTCTCTTTAATCTCCGATTCTTCCATGGGGACATGGCCATTCGGAAATAGGATGTCATGGGTCTGAGTGTCTGGACCTTCTGGAACCTATGACAAGGCAGGCTATTTAAAGTTTCTGAACTTCAGGAGAGAGAAAGAGAGAGAGAGAGAAAGAGAGAGAGAGAGAAAGAGAGAGAGAGAGAAAGAGAGAGAGAGAGAGAGAGAGAGAGAGAGAGAGAATGAATATGAATGGCTACCATGCCAAATTACTTTTGAGAAATAAAAATAACAAAAAGCCCTGAGTACTTCCTATACATGGTGTGAATGGTAGTTGTTATGATGATGATGATGATGATGATGATGATGACGACGACACATTTCAAACCATGTTCTTTATAGCTTTTTACCAGTCTCTGCAGAGCAAAGCCATTGCTTTCACATGCCCTGGGGACAGTGTGCCTAGAATTACTTGCTCAACAGCTGAGTGGGAACTCTTCCAGAGGGGTCCTGTCCCTCCCTTTCTTTAGCTTGAGCTCACACACTGCTATCCTAGACAGCTTTCTGGGTCAGCGCGACCCAGGTTCTCATTGGTCTCTGATTGCAGGCTCTTCTGGGGGGCAATGTGGGGTAATGAAAAAAGGACTGAATACAAAATCAGAAGACAGGGGTTCGAATATGGATTCAATGAGCTGAATGATCCTGGGCATGTTAGCTACTTAATCACTCTGCACCTCAGTGTTCTCATCTGTAAAACAGGTATAATAAACCACTCTTTATAGGGTCACTATATGTTTAAATAACCTGCAGGGAAAGTCCTACTATCACATTGCTGGGCACAGGTAAACACTCATTGTTCGCCTGAACCTCGCCTTTTGGTGCCCCAGGGCTCGGCATGGTAGAGAGTCACATTCTAGAGTCCACCTATTGCAGTGTCTTTCTCCCTCTCATGTCTCCACCACCTTTTCCCATGAAGCCCCCTTTACCTCACTTACCACCATCCACCTGCCCATCTGCCAGTTTTGAAAGCATCCACCTACATGTCACAAGTATCAAGATTCAGCGTTCAGTTTCACAGTCAAGATAATCACTGTCCTTCCTGCAATGTTTCACTCATTAAACACTGAAGTCCTGGCCCTTTCTCCACCATCCTTACCCCAAAATTTGGGGTGAGGTGTTTGGAAAGGATATTACCCATCAATTCAATTTGATGTCTCATATTTTTCTAGACTCCAAATAGTCTACATTCAGTTACACAAATCTGAAGGACAGAGTTCAACTACAGAGTCTAAGACAAGGCTGGCATAAGCCCCGGTCCTCGCTCCTCTGGTGCGGGAGAAGACAGCAATAGTCAGTCACACCAATTGTTTCCCAGACAAGGATCCAAAACCCCTCTCCCATCTCTCCAGGCAGCCACCATCCAGCAGCCAGAGTTGTCATTTGGATTGAAACTGACTTGCCAAGTTTAGGAAGCTTTAAGTCAAGCCCGAAGTCTAAAATCATGTCCTATGTCCAGCAAAGAATGGCGTCCATTTGCATAGTAGTACTTTGTAGGCAGTGAATACGTATGATTTAGTGACGCATGCACAACATGATACATACCTATAAAATGTTCAAAAATTACAGAACTCTAATTAAGTGGTTTGTGTGGGAATGACCTCAAATTGTAATGTTTATTTACTCAAATTTCAGTTGAAAACTTTTTATATTTAAATTTATAAAACTCTCCAAGAATTATACCAGCATGCACTCTCAGCTTAGTAAGTACTATGTACTGTACACAATATTTTGATAATTAAAGATCTTACATGATCCAAGGTTAGAATTTTTATCTTTATTTCTGCTATTACTACTATTGCTGATGATATAATAGAAATAATAGATAACGTACACCAAGTACTTGAGCACTCTGCTAAATACCTTATGTGGAATACGTACTTCATTCAAAGCTCACGGCAATCCTACACAAAAGGTACCTATCCCACTTTTACAAATGAAGAGGCTGAGGTTACTTGCCTAATGCCTATATCCCTTTTCAATGGCAGAGCTAAGATTTGAGCTTAGTCCCTGCCTTACCCATGAGGAAACCCTGCCCTCCAATGATAAAAAGTCCATAGATGGGGCAGAAGTAGGCACATGGGTTGAATATAAACGGACTCCAGATTAAATAACAGCAGATATTCAATCCAAACACCTACTTTGGCTAGGAAGTAGTTTATTATGAAAGGCAGTGCAGCCCTAGCCAATGTGGCTTAGCAGTTCGATGTCTGCCCATACAAGTAAGGGTCACAGGTTCAGTTCTAGTCTAGGGCACGTACTTAGGTTGCAGGTTAGATCCCCACCCTGGTTAGGGCTCATGCAGGAGGCAACCAATTGATGTATCACTCTCACATCGATGTTTCTCTCCCCCCACCTTTCCCTTCCTCCCTTCCACTCTCTAAAAAGCAATGGAAAAAAATATCCTCAGATGAGGATTTAAAAAAAATTATAAAAGGACAGTGCAACCAAAAACTCCTATCAATGGGGGATCCAGGCTTTGAGAAATGGACAATTCCCATTCAAAGGAACGTCCTAATGACTACTATTACCAAAGCAGAAAACCAGTCAACTTCAATCCACACGGGAATGTCATGAATGAAGAACACTACACTCCCACTCCTTATGCAACCCACAGGAGGAAAACCAATTACTCAAAAGTAATTGAGTTACTGTGTTTGTTGTTACTTTGGGGTTTTTGCTTTGCTTTGTTTTGATTATAACAGTGGATTGGTGTACATCAATAGCTGCTTACTTTAATTCTATTTGCATTTATGAAATATCTCAACTGACTTGTCAAGCAAGTCACCTAATTGGGTCTCTCTTACACTCAACCCTCCACTCCCAAAGCCACTAGATTGAAGATGTCAAAAAGTCATCTCCTGATCTGGGCCACTACCAGTATGAAATGGAAAATGCATCCTGAAATATTTAGAACCCTCTGTCCATAGTCCCAGCCAGCGTTCCATTTCCGGCTTCTGGAGTTCTGAAGCAAGATTGGCAGAGAGCCCACAGAGGTCCCACAGCAAGGCAGACACTCCCTGATGTGCAAACACCCTGCTTTTCCACTTTCTGGGGTCAGTTCCAGGAAACCCTCTTTGGGGTTCTGCCAGATACTGAGCCAGCCCAAAGGATTCAGGTCCCCTCAGGAACAAAGAAGCTGCCAGTGGCAACCGAGGGAACCAGATCCAGGGGACCAACCATGTTGTTCTGGAGTCTGCCAAGGGCTGCACCAGCCTAATAGCACCTGGATTTGTAGGTAGAGGGGGACCCAGGCTGCCAGCATCTAGTTCAGCTTTTGATCTTACAGCAAAGCTGTCATGAGTCCAAAAGGGAAACATCCTATTAAGCGCTTTTCCTAGGTTGATTTCTTTTCTAGAGTTTTGGGAAGAAACAACCAAACATAAAAGAAATAACACTAACTTTAAATTACCACAGTCCAGTTCCGGAGTAATTAGCCAGTAATTAGCAGACAAACGCAGATAAACCCAAAAAGAAGCCAGAGGGGAAATTACACTGCCTTAAACTAGCCTGGCCAGTTGTATGTGGCTGGTGTAGGCTACCATTCTCCACTCTTCTCCCCAACCCCACTTCTCCCCGCCACCCCAACCATCCCCCAAAACTAGGCAATAGTACATACCCACTACTGGGCTAAAAACCCACTCGGCAAGGACATGTTTCTAAGCTGCATCTATAAAGAGGACCCCGAAAGATAATTGTACATAATCAGAAGTGAAAAATTTCCCTCAAATATTAATTTGTCATTTCACAGAAAAATATTCACTAAATTTCTAATTTGGAAAGCTAAGGTTCTTTTTTGCATAATGGATAAGTAGTAAAACAAAAATTAATCAGAAAAATAATGAATACAGGAATGCAATTTAATTCAGAACAACTTAACTTCTATTAACTCTACATCTACAATCACACACATTATAGCGATTCTCAATGAAAAATTGCTGAAATCTAAAATGGTTTTTGTGTTTAGAGTTCAGAGAGTAACTATTTAAAAATTGGACATTTAACAGCTTAACTAATAATTTTTTATTCTATTTTTAAAATTTGCATTCCAAAATAAAGTATTTTAAACTTTTATATATAATGGACAGTATGTCATGCTATTTTTTATTTTTAAAACTGAATATTCACTAAGACTAGATTTTTTCTAATCCATCACACAATTCTAACTTTGCTGGGGTGAGGGGGACACCACACAATTTATTTCTGAACTTTTTATAAATTAAACATTAAAAAATCTAAAGAAATATTTTTTTGGAGTTAGTATCTTACACTGCTTTCTATTGCACTGTTGAGGTCCCCCCCCACCACCACTTCCCCACTATCCATTTGTTCACCATAAGTAAGCATCTATAGACACAAGTGGCGGACCTTTATTAATTAAATTAAAAATACTGTGGCAGTTAACTGGCTATAGTTGTCTTTCTTTTCTATTTTTGATTTTAAAAAAATTGAAAAACAGAAAAAAAAAAGACTCAAGTAGTCTTACATTTCTGAAATGTGGAAACCACCTTATACTTATTATAAATATTTGCCAAAACTTCATTTCTTCCAATAGACAGAAATGTTTATGCAAGTGTCCTAAAACAAATGGGGGAAAAAGCCCCTAATTTCATAAATGAGTCCATGACCTTGATTATATTTGTATTTACAAGTTTGAAATCTTATTATAGAATGAAAAACATCAAATTGGGGGAATATTAAAATGAACTAGAATGACTGAGGTGAGGTGTTCACTTGGAGAATTGAAAAATCTCCCTTCCCAGCAACAGACCTTATACATTGACTACAATTCCGCATAATTATATATCCAACCGCTGCCTTTAAGATTCAAGAAATCTGCTCAAAAATCTTTTCAATTAAAGGGGGGGGGAGAAATTCCACCAATTAGTCTTTCTATTTCAACCCTCACGTTACATGCTGTTATGCATCTGATTGTGTCCCCAAACGATGCCGAAGTCGGAGCCATGATGAATGTGGCTTTATTGGAAATGGGGTCTTTGCAGAGACCAAGTTAAGATGAGGTCATTAGCATGGGCTCTGATTATATGACTGTGTCCTTACAAAAAGGGGAAATTTGGACAGAGACAGGCAGGCACACAAGTACACCATGTGAACATGGTGATGTATCTACATGCTGAGGAAACCCAAAGATTGCCAGCAAACCACCAAAAGGTAGGAACAAGAGTCTCTCTTACAGCTCTCAGGAAGAGGCAACCCTGCAGACACCGTGCCCCTGACTTCTAGCTTCCAGAACTGTAGAACACGTTTCTGTTGTTTAAGCCCCCCCGGTTTTTGGTATTTTGTTAATTTACCAAAGGAAACTAAAGTAGCTCTAAGAAACTAATACACATGCTTTCCCAGCCCGACCTTCTCTTACAATCCCATCCTTTTCCTTGAGTCTCAACACATTTCAGCTTCTGATCATTGTGTGTCTGTGCCCACCTAGTCTTGAACTTGTCTCCGCACCTTCCCCTGCCAATGCCCTTCAGCACTGTTTCTCCTTGGGTGCCACTGACATTTTGTAGGGGGCAGTTCTTATGCGGGACTGTCCATCATATTGCAGGATAGCTATCGAGTGTCCCTAGTACTTTCATTCGCCCGGGGCACCACAGTGTCCACAGCAGAGAACTTCTGCTCTACAAGCTTTGGAGCCACCTGCCCACCAGAGTTTGACTCAGGGTCCCACCTTCTACTATATATGATCTTTTTTCTTTTTTTAAAATATATTTTATTGATTTTTCACAGAGAGGAAGGGAGAGGGATAGAGAGTTAGAAACATCGATGAGAGAGAAACATTGATCAGCTGCCTCCTGCACACTCGCCACTGTGGATGTGCCCACAACCAAGGTACATGCCCTTGATAGGACTCGATCCTGGGACCCGCAGGCCGATGCTCTATCCACTGAGCCAAGCCAGTCAGGGCTGCTGTATATGATCTTATTAAGTCAGTTAATTTTCAGTTTCTTCAACTGTATAATGGTAATAAATAAAACTACCTTGCCTTATGACTCTGAAGATCAATGAGTTAGAGATGCTAATGAGCCCAGACTTACTTACCCTGACGAACTTCTTCCAGCATTAGAATCACCTAGGAATGAATGCCCAATCTATTCTACACAGTGACACCCTGACTTTAACGGCCTTGGAACTCCTCCCAATGGCTTTCTCACAAGAATGAAGCTTCACGGAGCACATTATGTGGAGAGGCCTTCCTGATCACTGATGTCTAAAATAGCTCCAAGTCATGCAAAGCAGTTGGGTATGCCTTCCACAGTTGCAAAGAGCAAGACAACTCTGAGGATGCTTTCTATATGTTCTCCCACCACTCTCACCTCTCCTTGAAAATACGGATGCAGCCCTGGGCAAAGCTCCATGTTTTCTGACACTGCTTTCAATTTCTCTGTAACTTCTGCTCTCCGTAAAGGTTCCTCTCCAGCATCCAGGGACATACTGTAGAGGAGCTCATTTCACCCTGCCCATGGGAACATCCCCCAAGGCAGTGAATCCCTTTCTCCTTGATTAAATGATTTGCATCCCAAGTCAGCATTTGATTTGTGCCACTAAGGCACAGTTTAAACCTGTTCTCCTGTTCTATCACATACACACCTAGCACCCAACACAGAGCATGGTACTTAGTAGGTTTTCAGTGATTGATGAATGCAAGACTCAATCCATGCATGCATGGATGCATCACTGAATGAACATACGTATGAATATATTCAGGGGTCAGGAGACCTGGCTTCCGTTTGCCCTTTAGCTCTGCATTAACTGACATAAATGACCTCAAGGGCAAGCCACCAAATCTCTATGCCCAAATGTCCATCTTTGTGAAATTGGGTGGGTGGACTTCACTAAAAATCTCTTTATGTTTTCTTGCAACTCTAACTGAGCCCACGAACCTTTTCTTTTCCTCCCCGAGAGAGAAAGGGAGAGGGAGAGGAAGAGAAACATCAAATAAGAGACTGCCTTCTGTATGCTCCCTACCGGGAACGAACCCGAAACGCAGGCATGTGCCATGACCCTGATAGGGAATCGAACCCACAATCTTGGTAGGGGAACGACATGCTCACTCAATTGAGCCACACTGACCAGGGTGAGCCCAGGAACTTTCCCGAGGATTATGAGACTTTATTTCCTTTTTGAGAAATTTTAGTCAGCGCAAGGGGGGCAGGGGTGTTTTTCTGAAATCAAATACCAGGGGTCCCTCCCTGTCAGAGAGTACTCATTCCTTGGTGACAAAAGGCTCCAGAGAGCATGCAAGCTGCAGATACTGAAGCCATCTCTGAGACATAGTACTATGCAGTTTGTGTGTTATCATGGGCTTCTTTCAAGAGCTTAGAGTCTATTGTCTCCTCAAAAGGGGCCCAAGGGGACCTCTGCTGACTGCTGTCGCTTACCCAAAGCTCTTCCTTTCCAGTCTGAACAAGGTGGGCTTAGGCACTGTCTCCCAGGCTCCAAATCTAACTCAATGCCTCTCCCTGCCATCTGCCTAAGGCTCCCACATGCATATTTCATGATTTCTGGCACATTTCCTCCTTATCTGACATCCTGCAATGCATCCCTCTGCTGCCTATATTATTTCTATCTCTGGTAAGAATGTTCCTGAAAGAGGCATGTGTCCTTGGGCTGTACTTCATTATGGACGGTTTTACCTTTCCTATCTTATCTCCCCACCTGGTCCCCACATGAATTCCTTGAGGACAGAGACCACACCCTCTATTCTCCTCTAGTTCCCTATAAGACCAAAGACTGAGCTATGCAAGCAGCAAACACTGAGAAAATACTTAACTGAATGAATGAAATGAATGAAATAATTAACTGATTTCAATGCTTTTAAATTAGAAATCCATATTAGTATATTTCCTGCATAAAGTTCCTAAGATCTCCTGTTTTAAGTATACAACCAGGATAAGCCTAGGAAAATACTATTTTCCTAGGACTGAAATAAAATGTCCTTCACTACAATATGAATGACAGCAACCTTATCAGCTGCACAAGAAATCTGGTTTTTCAGGTAGCTATACCAAAATAATGTGTCATCATTTTTATTTCTTAGTAAAAGCAGATCTTACCTAGAGCTGGGGAGGATAAAAGGGCTATCACTTGTTTGCATTAATTATTCCAACTACCACTGTTATGTGTGGAAAGCCCGAGAGTTCAGGGAAATCAGACTATGTAAGATGAGCATTTACTCTAAATAGAAAGTTTGAATCTACTGTTGATTGGTAAAAAGCATCTTTTTAGAAATTCCTAGGACTTACTTAGCTAGGTCTAATTCTAGTCACATTCTTCCCCTGAGGTTTAATAAACTTCAGCTAAAATCAGACTGACTTGGGAATCAAATTATCTGTTCTTCATGCACTTGCTGCTCACTGTTGGTCCTCAAATAAAACAGTGCCAATGCTTTACACGCCACTGCTGGAGGGAAAACATTACAGCAATGCCTTCAAAGATTAATACAGCTCAATGCTGTAAGCCCCATTTGCCTCCCCAGCCCAATTAACTGATTTCAATGCTTTTAAATTAGAAATTCTTATTAATATATTTCCTGCATAAAGTTGTTTAAGTTGACTTAAACAACTTTATTATCTCTTAGAAATCATCATTTTTGTATATAAGCATAAAGTTATTATTGCCCAAAGCATCAATCCTATATAATAAAACCCTAATATGCAAATTGACTGAACAGCAGAACAACCAGTCGCTATGATGTGCACTGACCACCAGGGGGCAAACGCTCAATGCAGGAGCTGCCCCCTAATGGTCAGTGCGCTCCCACATGGGGAGCACCACTCAGCCAGAAGCCAGGCAGCAGCCTCTCCCACTCCCCTGCAGGTGGGCTGTAAGGAGCAAGGGGTCCCAGGCTGCAAGAGTCCTGGACTGCGAGAAGGATGTCTGACTGCCAACTTAGGCGTGATCCCCAGGAAGATTGGACCTAAGCCAGCAGGTGGACTGTGAGAGGGTGCAGGCCAGGCTGAGGGCCCCTCCCCCTCCAGTGCACAAATGTTGTGCACCAGACCTCTAATATCATATAATTTCAGAAAAACTGTGTATTGATATAGGAGATATTACAATTGGAGAGACTTGAAGACTGAGGATTAACTGAGACTTGAAAAGATGGGGTCCATCACGTGGGTAATTAATGTTTATGAGCTGTACATATGTGATAACAGAGCATGTCTTCCAGCTCAAATAAAATCGTGTCAAGACTCATACTACCAGGTGAGTGGTGGTGAGGGGACCTGAGATATCACAGTAAAACACCAAAGGAAAAATAAGTTCACTTTGAGGCTAATATGTATATTGCTAAAGTAAAAGAAGCTGTTACTAGGGTTTATCCACATTTACCCAAATGATGAAGTCAAAGCATTGTAAAGCTAGAGTGTAATTCTGAGCTATTCATTACACAATTCCTTATTCTACAGAAGGCCAACTCAGGCAGAGATGGAACACCTTATCCAAGCTTATGCTACTAGTCAGAGACTACATTAAAACTTAGTCTCTTGCCCTGGCCAGTTTAGCTGAGTTGGTTGGAGCATCGTCCCATACACCAAAAGGTTGCAGGTTCAATTCCAGATCAGAGCACATACCTAGGTTGTGATTGTATGGGAGGCAACCCATCCATGTTTCTTTCTCTCTCTCTCTCTCTCTCTCTCTCTCTCTCTCTCTCTCTCTCTCTCTCTCTCTCTTCTCTCTCTCTCTTCCCCCCATCCCCTCTCTCTAAAATCAATAAGCATGTCTTCAAGTGAGAATTTAAAAACAAAATAAAACACATGGATCTCTCTAGCTTCATGAGCAAAGCACAGAACATTACATTTTAAAATTAAAAAGGCACATAGCAGGCAGGAAATAAATATTTGTTAATGGAATTGAATACGGGGTTCCAGAATTATCTTGACAAACTATCTACTGCCAGGATAAGCCAAGTTATTGCCTCAAGTTTTGCCTTTGACCTGTTCAATATAGCCTAGACCTCTTAATACTATTAAAGCATCCCTTGGTGCAATAAAAAAAAAAATGCTATTGGAACAATTATTGAAGCATGCAAGTTGGTGGCGAAACCAAAGGCTTTGTAGCATTCTTATGAAGCAGTGCATTTGGGAAAAAAAAGTATCCACAAACCAGTATGGGTTTCCAAACATATGAAGTGTAGCTTCAGTGGAGAAGTCTATAAAAGGCAGGTATGACTAAGCAGCCACAAATAATTAGAAACCCCAAAACTATCAGAAGTCTGGGGACCAGAGCATGCCTGCATATAAAGATAAGTTGGCATTTCCTATCTATTGTTCCTACAGCAAAAGGGAGTTCTTTCTGTACTGCTGTGTTGATTTCCTCTTAATAAAATGCCTCAGTTGCTTATAAGGATTTGCAAACAATATTCTATTCCGTCTCCATCCCACCTGCTTCAGAAACAAATTTTGGGACAAGTGAGTTGAGTTGCTGGGAAGTCAACTAGCCAGATCAAAGTTTAAGCAATCAATACTACATTTTTTTCAAGTATTTAGTGATATATCACCAAAAAGCTTCTTAAGTCTGTAGTTTAATATTAGCTTAAAAAAACCAAGTCTTAATCATGAAAAACATATCGCCATATATCTTACTCAGGGGACTATCAAGTATACTACTGAATTTCCCTTAAAATCTGACATCTGGCTATTTAACTTCTCTTGCTAAAAAAAAAAAAAAAAAGTCCTTTAAATATTCAAGAATATCGACCAAACAAAATAGCTTACAGTAACTAAAGAGACCCCCACTTATATATCCCCAAGATGAAACCGACCACAGCATTACAGGGGGAAGAGTCCAAACATACATTTACATAAAGCTGCAAAAAATACTTACAGTACAAAAATTCCTGGTACAACAGGAAAAACCTGGTTTACCATTCTCTTTGCGCAGGTATAAAACTAAAGAAATGTTCCCGGTAGGGAAGGGTGGGTAGAGAGCAATTCCCTCCTAAACTTGTTTCATTCATGAGCTAGGTTAGCAAACTAAACAGCCGCGAAAGCTCCCGTACAAAACTTAACCAGCCTGCAAGTCCAAAATCGGGAGTAATTAGCACCCAAGGCAGTAGGACCCCGGGGTCCCCCACCCCACCTTTGCTCCCGCCCTTTTCATTGTCCCAGTGGGAGTGGATCACCTGGCGGGGAGGGAGGGGGGGCGGCTGGCGCGGCCGGACGTGCTGCGCGCCGAGACCCGCAAGGGCAAGCGCCGCGCTCCTCCCGCAGGACGCGCACCCGGTGCCCGCACCCCGGCTCCCCGGACCCCGGCCCGCCACGGGTCCCCGCCGCGCTCACCGCCACGAAGCCAGAGGAGGAGGCGATGAATACGCGGATGACCATCCTCTCGCCGCGCCGGGACGCACCGTCTGCCCCTCGGACTCCGGGCTGGTGCGGCCGCGGAGGCAAAACTCTGCGGAGAGCCGCGCTGCCACCGGTCGGAAGGCTTCCTCCGGGTAAGATCGCAGGGATCTAGATCCCGCCCTCCTGGTCTGCAGATGAAAAAGCTCAGCGCCTCTCCGCCTCCTGCCCGGGCAGGGGAGGGGGAGGAGGGGGGAGAGGGAGGCCGGTGCGGGGCATGATGGGAGTTGTAGTTTCGGTCTCTCCCCGGATGGCGGGTGGACGCAGGTCCTTCAGGTTGCCGCGTTGTTGCGCGTCCATCCCTTAGGCATGCCGCCGGCTGGAAGAGAGCCGGTGGCAGGGAAAAGACTATGACAGGGGGTAGCGAGGATGCCAGGGAGACGAGGAAAGATGAAGCTAGGGATTGGTTCAAAGTCCACGCTCAGGTTCTGTGTTTGTTTACTGGTTTGGAGCAAACCCACCCAGGTTCATCTGCGTGGAGCAAGCCCCAGGGACCTACGGCGGTCGGGGTGGGGTGGGGTGGGGTGGGGTGCGCCGGGCTCTCCCGAGGCAGCGGCGGTGTGTGTGGAGGGGGACTGGGGGGCTGGGTGCGCCTCTGTTTTCCCAGTGACTCTGGAGATTGCAGAAAGATGATTCCTTTAGATAAATGGGAGGTTTTCTTTTTACGCAGACACTGAAAATTAGACACCCAGATGAGAGCACAGCCGATATTTTATTTTTCTTAGAAAAACTGTAATTGTAGTAGAAAAAAATAAATACCAAGCGAAATTAGAATCCTTCTATCAGCATTGGGAATCTGGACCCCACCCGCCCCACCCCCTACCCTACACAATGGCTTTGCCTCTGTTCACCTAATATTTACAGTTGAGCCAAATCTGTGCCTTTTTTCAGACCTGCACATTCCAGCGCAGCCTCCCTGGAGGATGCCCTTAAATAAAAAGCCTTTATGTAGTTGCTAATAGTTTAGGAATAGTTCGTTAGCAAGTGCTTCTGGTTAACAAAAGCCCAAGCCTCTCTCAGGTTAGTGGAAATGAACCAGTTTTCCCTGCAGTACTGTATTTACTTTCTTCCTTTCCACAGGGGAGTCTAGCCGAGTTCTGGGAACGATGTGAATTCATAATCCTAGAAACAAAGAAAATGAGGTCTCTTGGAAAATTTCTTAGACAAATACTAATCCGTTTGGGCCATTTGTTTTTTTAGAATGATTTTGAATATTTTAAGTTTATAACCTTTCCTATTATCATTTCTGTACGATTCCTTTTTAATTTAGTATAATAACAAGATACAATCTTAATGGAACTTTATTTCTTCCTAGTATTCAACAATTTTAAATGTATTTTTTTGTAATTATTAGCTCTGTTCAAATTTGGCTACCATAAACGTGGAGATAAATGTTTATAAAAATTTAAAACATTGGGAATGTATCTTAAAGGTAGATGCTGATTTCCTGTATAAATGCAACTTTATAATAGGAAGCATTTTCTTCTGTTTGAAGTTATATTGCTTTGAAGATATGGTTAAACTCAACAATAGGAACTCAGAGTCTATTCTTTGAAAGGTTCAGGAATGGATGAAAAGATTAAAAAGTCATTTTCTCGGTCAGCAGAGCACCTATTGTCTGCAAAAGAAAAAGGTACAGAAATAGCGACAGAACTAGAAATGCCATACCAATGGAGTGTTGTATGGATATAAAAGAAAGAGAGGGAAACTTTACAAGAGACTTTAAAGGTGAATAGAATTGCCCGGCTAGTGAGGCTCAGTGGTTGAGCATCAACCTATGAACCAGGAGGTCATGGTTTGATTCCTGGTCAGGGCACATGCCCAAGTTGTAGGCTCCATCCCTAGTGGGGGGCATGCAACAGGCAGCTTATCAGTGGTTCTCTGTCATTGATGTTTCTCTCTCTCCCTCTGCCATTGTCTCTGAAATCAATAATATATATATAATATTTTACATATTTATATATTTTATACATATTTTTACAATATATAAAAAAAATTTTGTATTTTTATATTTTAAAAATTTACATATTTTATATATAGATTGAATTTCTGCTGGCAGATATGGGAGAATGCAGGGTGAGAATTTGCAGAGTATGTAAGAATTGCAAAGAGTCCATTTTCCTTCAGAAAGGGAAGTGAGGGGACTTATAGAGACCAGGGCTGAAAGAAAGGTTTGAAGGAATACAGCAAAGGACTCTCCTGGGTTGTCTGCCTAGTTCCTTGCCCTTTTCTGGAATCTATTTCTCCATTCTGATCCAAGAGGTTATAATGATGATGGTGCCCCCAGACCCTGTTCATACAACAAGCCCCAGACCCTTGGCCACAATCGATTGGTCCAGGAGTGAGCACCTGACCCAAGCAAGGCCAGCAACATTCCTACCCTACAATTTGGAATTAAGACAGACAGAGGGAGAGAATTTGAACTTGAACAGGTGACATGGAAGATCAGAGCTTTCCTAAGCCATGTTCCAGCCTAGAACCAGAAAAGATACAGAAGATAGTCAGTAGGAAGAGAACCGCGAAGCAGACGTGGTGCATGGCAGAGATGAGTTTCAAAGTGTCCTGACAATGCTTTCGTCCAGGGGTCCTAAAACCTGTGTGTCAGATCCAGCTGCTTGTCTGTTTTGCAAATAAAGTTTTATTGGAACACATTCCTTTTCATATTGTCTATCACAGAATGATAGAAACCATATAGCCTGAAAAGCCCAAAACATTTACTCTCTAATCCTTTATCAATAAAGTTTGCCACTCTCTGTTTATGCTTCATCCTATTTCTTTATCTGTGCTATTGAGGCCTGTGTAATATCCCTGTATCCACACATGAATTCCTCATTCACTGGTACTTAAACCACTTCAACTTTTGGTTTCTGCAACCAAAATTGCCCTAACAGAGAAGTCTGTACTTAACTTGTAAGCATTCTGACAAAGAGAAGAATATAATCAGAGCTATCTTTTAAGAACTGCTCTGGTAATAATTAGCTATGTTTTTTCCACTCTGGGTTGACCAGAGCTTGTGTGCAGGAGAGTTGTTAGCAGTCCAGGAAACCTCAAAGGCAGTATGGAGTTGAGACTCAGAGTTAGTAAAGTGGAAAAGTGACCAAGAGTAGAAAGCAATCTGGGAGACAAGCTAGAGGTCCAAGATTAACACCAGGGTATCATAGTACAGAGAGGATCAGATGCCCATCTGACAAGTGAAGGCTGCAGATAAAGCAGGCAGCTGAAACTTAAAGACAGAATGCAGAAAATCGAGTAGGTCATTAGGTTTTAGGGAAGTTGCTCCTGCATTGCCTAAGACTTGATCTTTACAAGTCATGATAGACCATCCAGCTAGAGTAGCTTTTCCCCTTAGCTTTATTGAGATATAGTGGGTATACTACATTGTATCAATTTCACGTGTGCAGCATGATGATTTATATACATATATATTGTGAAATAATCACCATAATAAGGTTAGTTAATGTGCAAAGTGTTTTAAAGTAGGGATTCTCAAGCTTTAGCAGTCTGGTGAAGTCTGTGGTCCCTTTCTCAAAAAAAAAAAAAAAATAGTTTCTGAATATGGACAATAGCTCTGGTAGGGTAACTCAGTTTGTTAGAGTATCATCTAGATACTCCAAGGTTGTGAGTTCCATCCCCTGGTCAGGGCACATACAAGAAGCAACCAATGAATGCATAAATAAGGGGAACAACAAATCGATATTTCTCTCCCTCCCCCAAAAAAAATCAGCCAATAAATCAAAATAAATACAGAAAATAAAAGGCACAAGATTACAAAGGAAACTACTTGTATTGCAAAATAGTTATCAAACTATTAAACAATTTTTATATGTCAATATACATATTTATTTATTAAGTATAAATATTTAAGTATCACAATTTAGTTGTGGATCAAATAACCACCATGAAAATCTTAAAATACTGTGATTTTTATTGGTAACAAAGTCACAGATATTTGGGGCTATTACAGTGGTTTATTGCCTACATTCATAATTGAAGGATTGGTAATTTTAGTTAGAGTGTAGTGAAAATATAAAGATGTTATTTTTGTCTTATTTAAGTTCATGAGCTCCCTAAATTCTGTCCACAAGTTCCTTGTGGGATGGGGACTTTGTGTGTCTTTTTTTTTTTTTTTAATATATATTTTTATTGATTTTTTTTACAGAGAGGAAGGGAGAAGGATAGAGAGTAAGAAACATCGATGAGAGAGAAACATCCATCAGCTGCCTCCTGCACACCCCCTACTGCGGATGTGGCTGCAACCAAGGTACATGCCCTTGACCGGAATCGAACCTGGGACTCTATCCACTGAGCCAAACTGGTCAGGGCAGGACTTTGTGTGTCTTATAGAACCCCAGGTTAAGAAAGGATGTGTCTTAAAGAACCCCAGGTTAAGAAAGGGTGGTGTCTGACTACATAGAAATCTGTAACAACCAAGGAATTTTCCTAAGAAGAAAGTACAGAAAGTGACAAGAAGGAGCCATGAAGATTTGTTCCTGTTGTTTATGCATTCCCTACATTTAGGAATTGGGAGAATAAGGAATTTAAAAGAGTGGGGGAGCAATCGGAAAAGTACAAAATCAAGAGTCAGGAAATAGAGAATAGCAAGAATGGTGCTCAGCCTGGAAGTTGAGAAAGATGAGGATGAAAATGGTGGCTTTGAGTTTGTTACTTAGGCAGCCTGAGTTCACATTCCAGCTTTTCCACTTAATACCTTGGGCAAATTTTGTCACCTACCTAAGCCTCAGTTTTCATTCTATTAAATGAATAAAAATAATGACTATCACTCAAGATTGTTAGGAGGATGAATTATGCTTAGGATATTCTCTGAGTTAGGCCTTACAGTATCTATCAACCCACAGCCCTTGTGAGGAAGACTCCCAGATTACCTGGATG
Organism: Murina feae; assembly: GCA_004026665.1. NCBI lineage: Eukaryota > Metazoa > Chordata > Mammalia > Chiroptera > Vespertilionidae > Murina > Murina feae. The sequence continues at coordinate 27,851 of PVJC01021711.1, forward strand.
CAGATGTCTGCACGCATCTGTGTACGTCCCCCAGTGTGACCTGCTACAGCTTCAAAGTAGTTTAAGACATAGATGACCAAGCTTGAACATACGTATTAGCCCTTTCAGGAATTTACAGTTGGAAAATTGAAAGACAGGCAGTTTAGCCGTGGGAATAGAGA